>CATIWM010469221.1:0-14387 GCA_949671775.1 Mallotus repandus
TTTCTATTAAGTTTATAATTCAGGATTGCTTAATTTCTTGTGTTTAGTAAAGGCCTAACTGAATGCATGTTTGTGGTTGAACTTGTGACAACGAAAGTTGCGCGGTTCTTCAGCTCATTAAACCTGTCTTATTTAGGACCACTTGATCACGAAAGTAGACAAGCCCTTTGGGGATTAATAGGGTGTTACAGAACTTAAGAATCTAGGTAATTTGTCTGACCACGAAAGTAGGCTGCATTTATACTAGATGTGCCTGAGTGACTTCGAAAGAAGCCTCAGGAATTAAAGAACATTCTACCCTTAACTGAAATGGATAACTTGGTTAATATAATCCTCTAAATCAAGAAGGGTCCTGTGTGAAGCGATCTCCGGGCTCTGTTTTCCAATATTATTCATTTTATTCATTTATTCGTTTTAATTATCATTCTTATGCTTATTCAATTAGTAGTTTAATTCACTTTCAATCATTAACTTATTAGCTCATAAGAATAACAATCACACTTAGTGCTAGAATCAATTTCCTCCCTGTGAGATGATAACTCTACTTATCATATACTACTTGTTCGATCCATACACTTGCGGAACGCCTAACAGTATTGCCATATCAACCATCTCATCTTTCTTCCCCCTTGATGGGCACCTGCGATGCCCTCATGAGCTTTGGCCAAGACTAACACTGCTTCCTTCGAACCGATGCATCTTAGAAGTTCACTGGATACCATTCTTCTATATAGTTCACCATCTATTAGCAGCATTTTGGTTGCCAACACTCTAATCTGGCATTTGGCCGATGGTGACGGATTGTAAATGTATTATTTAATCTCTAATCTCCAATTGGCCTCCAAGTCCATGGCAGCAACTTGAAAATGAAGATTATTATATTTGGCCAGTAAAGACGAATAAGGTCTGATCAATATTAGTATTAATGCCATTCTTTCCTTATAACCAGAGCCCAATAGTGCCAAGTCATTTGCTTCCATGTTATCATTTCTCTCCATGTACTGTAGTCGTGCTCTTGTGAATCCTTTCATCATGTGTTGGACTTTGTTACAATATGCCCCCAATGTTGCTGACTCGCACCTATATTCTCTTGATAGTTGCTTTAATACCAGTATAGAATCACCAAAGATGTCTGCATCGTGGACCCCCAGCTTGGCAAGAATGTCCAGTGCTATTAATAGTGCCTCATATTCGGCCTGATTATTGGTACATGAGAAGTCTAACAAGAAGGACAACTTAGTCTTGATACTATGAGGTGACTCTAGAACTATACATGCTCCCGAGCCCGATAACACCCTTAAGCCATCAAACCATACTTTCCAAGTCCTTGCATCACAGAGATTAACTATAATCTCCATAGATTGATGATTTGCTAAAAAGTCCGCTAGCACTTACCCTTTGATAGCCTTCTGAGGCACATATTGTAAAGTAAATTTAGATAGAGCCACAGCCCACTTTCTTAGCTAATTTCTTAGGAACAGCCTTGATAAGATGTATTTGATAACGTCAGTCTGACTAATCACCCATACCATTGAAGAGAGTAGGTAATACCTGAGCTTGCAGTATGTGAAGTATAAACAAAGCCTAAGTTTTTCAATAGTAGAGTATCTTAGCTTCGTGTTCGTCAAAGCTCAACTTAGATAGTAGATGGAGCGTTCATACCCCTCTTGCTCCTGGGCGAGTAGACTGCCCATAGATACTTCTAAGGCTGAAATATAAAGGATCAAGGGCAGATTCGGCTTTAGAGCAGCCATAATTGGAGGATGAGCTAGGTATGTCTTTATTTATTCAAATGCATGTTAGTACCCGGCTGTCCATATAAAATCCTCTATATCTTTGAGCTTCAATAGGGGTGACCAAATTCGTAGTCGGCCTACTGTGTTTGAAATAAACCTCCTGAGATAGTTTTTTTGGTCGATCAGTCTCTGCAGTTCTTTTTTGGACTTTGGAGGTGTAGCTTGAATGATTACTTTAGCCTTATTGGCATTTACTTCCACCCCCCATTAGTGTACCAAGAATCCCAAAAAATGGGTTGCTGATACTCCAAATACACATTTAAGAGGGTTCATCTTTAGCCGATAGAGCCTTATCCTTTCAAAAGTCTTTGTAAGATGATCCAAATGCTGCTGATCAGCCTTTGACTTGACAATCACATCATCAATGTATACTTCCATGAAGTCCCCTATTAATGAGTCAAAAATCTCATGCATTGCCTATTGGTAAGTTACTCCGGTGTTCTTGAGACCGAATGGGATGACTACCCATTCATAACTCCCAAGTGCCCCAGGGCACCTGAAGGCCATTTTGCTAACATCGGTCTCCTCGATTTTAATCCGATTATAGCCCGAATGACCATCCACTAAGCTTAGGATGACGTGGCCTGATGCAGCGTCAATAAGCATAATGGCCATAGGCATAGCATATTCATCCTTGGGAGTCACCAAGTTTAGGTTTCTAAAGTCAATGCATACCCTAATCTTGTCATTCTTCTTAGCCACGGGAACTATGTTTGACAACTACTGAGTATACTGGGCCTTCCTGATGAATCATGCATCTGTCAACCTCTTGATCTCCGTGACCACCAGCTTCTCCACATCCCTGGACATTCTTCATAGTGGTTGGATGTGTGGCTGATAGCCAGGCCTAATTGGCAATTCGTGCTCCACTAGCTATCAGTCTAGTCCAGGCATTTCTTCATACGCCCACGCAAAAAAATCCTTGTATTCCCTTAAAAGTTGGACCAGCTTCTCTTCAAACTCTGAGGTGAGTTTGGAACTTATGTATATTGGCCGTTTGTCAGACTCAGTGCCCAAGTTGATCTCTTTTAGGATATCTGGGGTTTGGATTGCATCGTCACCTAGCCTGCTGGCAGGAATGTGCATGTTACCTATTTTTAATCGACCTATAGGATCCTGCTCTTCATCTTCGAAGATGCACTCGACCAATTGCACTTGCCTATTATTTGAATAGGTTTGTGAGGTCATCATCATCATTAATTATAACTGATCGGCCACCTTCTCCTACTGTTGCTGCTGCGGGCTGATCCATTGTTATGCTTGACTTCCTACCCCTCTTCAAACCTTTGAAGTGAGGCAAATACATAATGGCCTCTACATGAAAGGCCTCTTCCCTAAATGGGTTAGGATCTCCACGAATTACCTCCACATCCCCTTCTAGCCTCCATATGAACAACATCTAATGTAGAGAGGATGGTATACATGCATCGGAATGGATCGAATCTGTGCCTAGGAGGACATTATAGTTGGTTTTGACATCCGTCACAAAGAAACTTGCCTGTGATTCATGCCTGCCTACTTTGACATTCAACGTTATGAACCCTTCTAGAGCCCGATCATGTCCTGCAAAATTAGTCATAACGACATCAGTTTTTTCCAAGTCTTGGATCTCTAGACTGATTTTCTTCAACATTCTAAGAGGTAAGATGTTGACTCCAGCACCATTGTCAACCAACACTCTTTTTCTTTCTACCCCATTATAATCGGCCTTAACATACAGTGGCCGAATGTGCATGGTCATTACAAGATCAGGCTGTGGAATAGTTAAGGATGCCCCCTACCCATTATTAAGCTCACAATCGTCAGGAGCAATTACATCCCATTCTAGTATGGACCTCTGGCCAGGCTTTGGTTTGAACTCATTGGGCAGAGTAATTACATTTACAATAGAGCCGGATATCTTAGCCTTTGGAGATGGTGGAGGTAATAGTCCATCTGTAATCACCCCTTCTTTGGCAGACTAGTACCATTGTGTCTTCCCTTTTCCTTTATCTTCTTTGTGCATATTAAAGTTGGAATAAGGTTTTTTGTGTGGATCAATTTTCTCCCCATACATCTTCTTTACCACTTGATCCCTGTCATCGGCCTGTCTTTTCTCATGCTCCTTTTCTTTATTAGTCTTGTCTCTTTTAAGCTTTAAAGGTTGATTGTCTATTTAAGTCCTTTTGGTTGAACTCCTAGAACCCGATGGATTATGAGTCTGTCTGGCTGATTAGTGGAGTCTCTGCATCCTTCTCTTCCGAGTTTTAGTCATGCTAACCCTTTCATCTTTGTTAGGGTACCAAACTCTTTTGAAAACACCTCCCCTAGGCTTATGCCTTTACCAATCTTTAGTTTCCCTTAGTTTGAAGGTCTTGGCATTTGCCTACTTAGTGAGTGGCCTGGATCTCTTTGAAGTTTATTCTGTTCATGATTTATCCTCGACCTTTTTGGTAAATGAGATCGGCTTCTGTTATCAGTCAAGGGTTTCACCCTTGTGTATGGTCTTGACCGATTATAACTTTCCTCTTGGTTTCTTTTGTCAACTCTTGGTGACCTGCTGTGTTTCTTCGGGGTGTATTTGAACAAGTGCTGGCAAGTCGAGCATGTCACATCTTCCTCATTCGTTAAAGAGACTTCCCTATTGATCTTGGAACTTTCCCCTTCTTCTTCTAAGAGCTCCAGCTCCACGCTAATCCTAGGACTTTAACATCCTTAGGAAAAATCATGTTATATTGCATGCTTGGTGACACCATATCGATGGTTTGAGCCTTTCTCCTTCCAGGAAACAAAATTTTTCCTTCGTCAATGGCTTTATCGACCATGTTCCTAAAAATAACACAATTATTAGTACTATGTCTCCAGGAGTTATGCCATTTACAATACTCTTTGGTAGCTCGATCTTCTGGAGGAGGAATGACATGGCCATCAGATAGTCTTATCTAGCCGTCTTTGATTAAAGCATCAAAAGCCTTTGTCAGATCAAAAGAGTATTCCTTGGCTATCTGATTTACCTTTGGAATTTTCTTTTTATCTTTAGCCACTGTCGGCCTCTTCAGGGCCTAACATTCATTTGGTTTTATCCCCAGGTATTTGGCCACATTGATGGCCTTATAATCGGTATCGGTCTCATAGTCCTCGTTAATGGCTGACACTTCTAAGGGGTCTTCAAAATAGGCTCCCTTTGAGGAAGACCTTCTCTGGTCTTTTTCTCTGAGCAACCTCTCATAACTGGTAGCTCAGGTTGTCAACTCAAATAGGTCTCTAAAATAATGCCCCTCAAAGTGTTCCCTCATTGAATAATTAAGCCCCTTAACTATAATTAGTACGCACTTAGTCTCACTGATGATCGAATGACATTGAATCCTAAGCTTGCGGAACCTCATAATGTACTATTCCACGGACTCACCTGGTAATTGAGAAATCCTAGCTAAATTGGCTAAAGAAATATCGGACCTAGCCTTGTAAAACTCTATATGAAACTTTTCTTCCAAATCCTTCGAGGTTGTAATAGAGTTTGAGGGCAAGTGCATGTACCATGTAAAGGCATATTTAGTTAGGGAGTTCCCAAAGAGTCTCAGCCTCCAAAAGTCATTGGTCGATGCCTCTCCACATTGTACTATAAATTAGGCTATATGTTTAATTGAAGATTGATGTTTAACTTCCCCCGAAAATAATAAAAATTCAGGTACTTTATACCCCCTGGGAAAAGGGTGTAATTTATCTATCCAGTCAGGATAGGGCTTGTTATACATCGGCCTCGAAATGGGTTTAAAGTCTATTCCCATTTTTTCTAAGGTCTCTCTTAAATGACATTGATCAGACAAAGGTGGTCGATACTCATACTTATAGTCATTATTGCTATTGTGTTGTGCCTGCTTACTAAATTGGTTTGTGTCTTAACCTTATGTCAATTCAATGACTCAGCCTTGTTCATTATAAGTGAATACAGTGTCGGCCCGATTGGAATTTTATCCCGTTGCCTGACCTTGATAACTATTGTCATTATAGTTAAAAGATTGGGCTTGGTAATTACGCTCATTATCATCGGGCCTTCTCATGAGCCACATGTTACCATATTGAAAATTACTAGCATTATTTCTATTAACTTCGAAGGCATACCTGGGAATTTTAACATTTTGTTTACCCTTAAGGATGGATGCAATTCGATGCATGTTGACATTGATCTCCTCTAATCGCTTCTAAGATTGCATCTGGATCGACTCATTCTTTACCAGTATCGGCCTCAGGACCGTCGACATCTACGCGATCAGATCATTGAAAAGTGTATGGTTCTCCCTTGACACCTCGTCTCTGAGGAAGTCCACATCCTCCCTACCAAGGATAGGTTGTCTCCTGGGTGGTAAAGTTCGATTATACTCCACCCTATTCTCCAGAAGCTCGTTTCGGCCGTGGTCCTGAACATGACCACTTGATACATCAGTCTTATTGTTTGAAGCAGTCCTTTCACTTGATTTGCTCATGGTATTGGCTTTTTGTGATCTCATCTATACATGCATACAAGAATGTCCCGCTGGGCATGCCAAAAAGATGTTTGGCCTTAAAACTAAGAAGTAATTGGCCTGAGTACCTTTTGATTGTTTTAATTGGGTTTGTGTGGGCCTGTATTACAATCGCACAGAAATGGGTAAAAGGGTGATAGATTTTGTTATCAACTCGGGGTAACAATAGGGACAAGAATAAATCGAGTCCCTTTTAACCTACTTGATTTGGATCAAATAGGTTATTTTGCTCCATCGAGAAGCAGTTGATCACTGGGATCAAGATAGATAGACACCGGGTATGTTTAGAGAAATTTGATATATTTGAATTTGAGTTGTGTTGAAAAAAATGTCCCCCACAATGATAAAAGTTTCAGGCTTATATAGGCTCTAAAGCCCGACAACATAAAGAAATAAAATCAAAAGAATATTTACCTATTAAAACTAAAGGAAACAAATCAAATTAAAAACCTTCCTAATCGGTCTATGGGATGTATATATGGCTAATTGATACCTTCCTAATTTTGTACAAGGCATGTCTTCTCAATCATCGTGGATGCGCATGACTTACCAAAAATGATCTTTGACCAATTGATTGCCATCTTCAAATATTTAGACATGAGCTGGGCCTTTCAAGATGGACTTTAGCTCGTTTCAGGGTTCTAATCAGGTATGATTTGGGCCATTTTGGGCTAGCATAAACAGATGCCCAATGGATTTTTTGGTTATCAGTCATATCACCCCACCAAAACCAATTTATTAGTTTTTGAAGATCCTTAAAAAAAGTCTTGGGCAGTAAAAAAATCACTCATTATATACTGAGGGATAGCTTGTGCCACTACTTTAATTAAAACCTCTTTACCAACACGGCTTAGCAATTTCTCCTTTCAACCCTTAAGTTTCTTCCATAAACGACCTTTGAGAAATCCAAAAATAAGCTTCTTTGAGCAACCAATTAGAGCAAGCAACCCAAGATATTTTTCATGGTGGTCCACAACAGGCATGTGAAGCAAGTCCCAAACCTATGCTCGCTGAGCAGCCAACACTTTGCTTCTAAAAGAAATAGCGGATTTGTCAAAATTCACCATTTGGTTCAATTCTTGTTCATACTGCTGCAACAAAATTCTAATAGATTGACACTCCGACAAAGTAGCTCTAGCAAAAAGGATGCAATCATCAGCGAAGAATAAATGGAAGATAGGTGGACTGCGCTGACTGACTTTAACAGGGTGAAGAACACCTTGAGAAATAGCTTCATATTTCTAAGCTTTATGTTAAATCCCACTTCCATTGTGGATAGGATTTGTTAAGGTTTGTAAAATATGGTTGTGATTTAACTTTATATTGTGTTAGTTTATGCTTTGAGTTCAAAAATTTTCATATCATATTTTTAGAATTGAAACTTTGGTTAACTGGATCTTTGTTGTCGATAACTTAAGGTATCATTGAGTTTATCTTGATATTGATTTAAATTCCTTGAGGAATAATTACTTGTAACACCCTTGTCCTTGTACATGTAAGCTAGAGATAATCATAAAACATTATTTTTAAAAAATTTTGTCAATTTTAGGACTAAGCTCAAAAAATTAAAAAAAAAAGTTTTTAAAAAATAATAAGAACTAAAATTTTTTGACACTAACCTTTCTAAAATAAAATTGAAGTTAGATGATTAAAAAAATAAATTGATGTTTAGTGTCCAATTTAAAATAAGGAGTAAAGTTTGAGCACCATTCAAGCTATTCATGTTATTAAAAATTTCAAAATAGAATTACGAAACACTTTTACAATAAATTATAATGATAAATAACTACTTTAGCACTTACAACTTGGCAAAATCCTCGTAGATAAACGTCACAATTTTCCCAAGTCTACACTTGCTTAAACTCTTAGAAGTCATTCTACAATACAAACATGTATATCTATACAAATGTACTTAGAACCGTTAGATTACTACTAATTTAGTTACAACCATTGATATATTTTATAGATATTGGAACACAAAAATGGTCAATGGTTATAATTAAATAAAAATAAATCCAACGACTCTAATTTCATTTGTATAGATACAAACGATTGCACCAAAGCAAGAGCCCTTAAAAGGTGCTGGATTCGTGACTGATTTAACTACTTTAGAAGTATTTTTCATTAAACCGTTAAGTTATAGGTGTTTAATGAGATTTTCAAACTAATAGTTCATAGTTTTTTTTTTTTAACAAAATAGTTCATAGTTTTTTTTATCCAAAATAGCTATGGATTTAATTTATTTAATTTTAAAGTTTTTTTTCCTGTTAACTCATATCTACTTTGAATTTATTTTTTTATTTGAACTATATTACCCTTATTAAAAATAATTAATAGCAAAAAAATTTCAAATTAAATACATTTAATTAAATTCTTACAATTCATAATAATATAAATATTATTTTACATTATAATTAGCAATTAAATGATTACAATTTTTATATCTATAATTTTTTGAAAAAAAATTATATTAACTTTTAGTTTAAAGCTATTTTTAAATAATTCTAATAATACATAAATCAAATATAATAAATTATTATTTATTACTATATACTATTTTTAAATAATTTATATAATTTATAAATATTTTAAGTGATATATCAAATTATATTTAAAAATAAATTCTACCCTTTATAGCTAACAAAACTTTACTGAGTTATTCATTCTTATCAGACACCATCTATCAGGTCCTTAATCTCAAATTCACTTGGCTATATAATTTTAACAGTTTTATTTATTATCTTTTTACTTCTAAAGTTCTATTAATTTTTTAGTACTAAATTTTTATTGTGAAGCACCTTTCCCACTAGCATTTTCATTAAATAAGAACAACCCAACTTCCCCCTTTGATCTAAAAAAAAAAAAAAACAACCCCACCTAACTCGAATATTTTCTTTTTTTGGGAATACCTAACTCGAATATTGATATAGTGGATTATAAATTACAAGTTTTATTAAACTTCTTCAATGCACTACTAACTTGATGATCATTTGTAATTGCTTAACAACTTGCATTACTTTATATTTACAGCATTGAGAAGGCAAAAGTTAAAATGCTAATGTTCTTATTTATAAATTCATATGCATGTCACATACTGCCATCTTTTAATCTCAAATTTTGAATACATCATGCCAAGATATGCATTTCGACATAACTAATTTCATACACTACTCTAGCTTACCCCATAACCTTTTAATATATAAAATATAGATCACTATATTGCTACTTTTTTTGGCAAATTGGGTTCAATTTTAACGCAAGTGCGAGAGAAATTTTTCCTGAAAGAGTAATGTGACTTATATATAAACAATGTGGATCCTCGAGCGTCTTTATCATAATTCACTGAAATTCCAATGAGATTTGCAAACTTAATAAATGCTAATTTGACTAAAAGAAGATCAACAATGGAATGAACAATAATTTTAAGAAAAAACTTATGGAATTGTAAAATATAATTGAAAGTGACAACTCTGAATCAAATCCTTGCTTGTGGAAACTACATCGACGAGGAAGTCGGGTGAAAGGGCGGGGTTTCCCCCATAAACACTCCAAAGATTAAGTCAGTATTGTGTATGGCAAACATAATATAAAGCGAGGAAAGTATAATAAAGGAATAGATATAGGATGGATGTTTATATGTGAGAATGATGATCATGAGGTGATGAGATGATGACTTAATGTAGATTATAAGAATGTGTGAATAAATGAATGAATGATATGAGATGTCATGAGATGTATATATATAGGGAGGAATATACATAAATCTGAAAGGAATAGGATTCCACCTTAAGTAGGGGTTGCCTTGTTATAGGAGAGAAGTATACTTCCTTATTAAGCTTTCTTCTTATTCAAGTAAACCTCCTCTTTGGTAAATCATAATCCTTATTAGAATAGGATACTGATATGGGATATCAAGAGTCCCCCTTGAAAGTCTATTCGGATATTTATGTCCGAGATTCTAGATGTTGGAGATGCGTTGATGTTCGCTCGAAGCTAGTGAGTGTTGATGATAGCATCTAATGTTGAAGGGTGAGCTGAGGTGGCCAGCCTCAGTCACTGATGCTGAAGATGCTCGGTACCGAGACTCGGAATGATGTCGCTGCTGTGTAGAAAGAAGAGAATGCCTGCTGGACTTATAGATACTCGGTAGAATATGCTCGGTATTATGAAACGAGCCGAGGGATTAACCCATCATATAAAGCTTCCGATGGAACCAGCCGTTGCTGGAGTTTTTAGTGCTCGAGGCTTAAATGACCGTGTGGTCTCTCAGTGTTATAACGAGGCACCAAGGCCCAAGTACCTATGATCGTGTGGCCTCTCGGTGTTATGAAACGAGGCCTGAGTGCCTATGACCATATGGTCTCTTAGTGTTATAAAATGAGACCTGAGTGCCTATGACCGTGTGGTCGTGATGCTCAAGGGTTAAATGCTCGGTGCTATGACTCGAGGCTTACATGCTCAAGGCTTTGATGCTAGTTTGCTCGAGGCTTAGATTCTCGGTGCTATGACTCAAGGCTTACATACTTCAGGCTTTGACTGCTTGAGCGTTATTTGATCCGGCTTTGAGCAAAAACCATCATTTTTTGTCTGAGCACGAATGAGTGCTTGTTTGTACTAGTGTTGCTTGACATGATGTTATTTGACAATTTCTACATGTTGATGCCAAGTGAGATGATCATAATGTCTTATTGTTTGGACTTATTGGTGCTTAAAGTAGCTTTCCTAGTTAAATGTGCTTTTATAGCTGTAATGAAAAACAAAAGATCTTGGGACATTTTGATGATCTCAAGTAACTGTCAGTCCTTATGTAATAAATATATGCATGTTTTGCATGGATCATAATCATGTACTCATGGACGAGCATCTATGTGTAGATGTGTAAGCGTGCTTATGTGACAAGCTATAGTTATTCATGTGAGAATAAATAAGAAAAAATAGAAATAATAAAAATAAATATCTAAGAAAGAATTCTTATATGTTGTGGCACTCTTGTCCCGCTCTTGATTCCATGAATATTTATGTTCGTCTCTATTTGTGCAATTATTGCCGAGCACTATAAAGGGAACTGAAGATTTTGACTCGGACCCACAGTTCGTCTTTTGATTTTGTTTTTGAATGTCAGAAAACATCTATCATTGTTGAGTATCCAAGCATTACTTTGGTGCCATGCAAGTGTACTAATGCTTGGGATTAATCTTTTTGTTTCAGTTGGTGGCAACCTATAATTGACGTGTCAAGAATGCCATTAAGGCAACCATTTAGAATTGTACTCTCATTTGCCAAGACTGACATACTTGGACACCAAGCTATTAGCAAAGTGGATAATTATCTCCCGGAATATAAATCAAGTCCTGGTAGTGTTTTCCGAGTTCTCTGATGCTCAGACTCGACTAACAAGGCCTCAGTCTTCGGTAACGAGGAATCTGATCTTTAATAATTAAGCTCGATGAGTGCTCCAAATAAAAACATGACTGATTACCAAACTCAGATGTTTGACTTGTCTATAAGTTTCAGTGTTTCAATGCACAGTGCTCAAGAAAAGCTTTGTATGAAGAAGTGCGAAGTAAGCAGAGATGTTTTCTTTTTGTAACTCAGTTCAACAGGTCCAAACTTCCAAGTATTTTTGTGCTTCATCCCACACTCTCATTCATGTTAGGCCTTTGTAAACCTCGATCTTCTAACTTTATAGAAATTAATTGTCAGTTTTTGTCAATTTCATAGAACTATAATATGATGCGTTTTTCTTTTTATATGTGCAGGTTCATGCAATGAATCATAATTACTCTAGTAAAATAAGTAACAAAAGGAAGACTTATCTCGGTGAGTTGTTGGTGTTTATGTAGATATACAAATATCACAGCCGACAGTGTAATCATATTATGAGCATGCATCTTCAAATAGAGGTGTAAATGTGCTTTCGTCATGGATGTTGTACGAAAATAAATAATCAAATGATTTAAGAAAGAAAACTTATCTCTTGATGTGCCCTTGTCCTGCCTTTGAGTCAACGAATATTTATGTTCGTCTAATATTTGCTTCATTGTTGGTTGTCATCGAGTAATGTGAAGATTCAGATTTGAAGTTTAGTGAATGAGTGGGGACATTTGTACGTGGAGTCTCAGCTTTTCTTTCCTCATCCCTCTTTTCATGTTTCTTCTCTTTTTTAAAAAAAAAATTCAGAAATCATAGAGGAAGTGTTTGTAAATTTTAAATAAACAAGAATATGAACATAATGGTTGCTAAAGAACAAAAAGCTGATAATATTGAAGACTTATCTATGTTGTTGAGGTGTGTCTATTATTGTTGATGATGAGGTGCCTATATATGTCTTTTCTCTATCACTCTTTCATGCTTTTATATAGAAATTCTCCATTAATTTTCTTCATTTAATGCCATCTAATAATAAATAAGTTTATTTTCCATATATTTTTCCCAAAATTATCACTAATTAACAATTAATTGAAAATAACTATAAAAATTATTTTTCATACCTTTATTAATCAAAATTAGTCTAAAACCGAATAATTAACATCAATTTCAATTAAAATCAAATAATTTGCTAAATTCCAATAATTTTTTGAAATTTACTAATAATTAGCTAAAACATGAAATAATTCATAAAAATTATTTTAATACTATTTATTACTCAAAAACTATCTAAAACATAATAATTAACAATAATTTCAACTAAAATATAAAAATTACTCATTTATACTAATTTTTCCAAAAATTCATTTTTCATATAAACGTTCAAAAATTCATAATAAAAATTATACACATAATTTCAATAAACTTCCTTCATGAAGTTTAATCTACATAATATATAGAATTTATTTAAAATATAAAAAAATTTCGACCCGGGACTTTTTGGAACAGTACCGTGAAACCTGGAAAATTTCAAAAATTCAGAAAAATAAATAAAAATCATCTTTAGCAAGCTCTCAATCTCCACATCAATTTATCTAACAAGAACTAAAGCTAATTAAATCGAATTCAAGCTCAAATATCGAATTATTCAAAAACGGAGTAGTTACCAGAGTCGAAACTCGAAATAGTTTGAAGATTTGAGAAGCCCGAAGAAAAAGCTTTCGAAAGAGACCAACCTCATGCCTTGAGGTCACCGGAATGGTCACCGGTAAGCCTGTTTGAAATCCGGCCAAAAGCAAAACGGGAAGAGAAAGAGAGGAGGAGGTGACCGGAGGTGGAGGCGGCTGCTACTGGTGGCTGGTGGCTATTCGACGACGTCCTTAGTGGCTGGTGCAGGTGAGGTGGCGGTGGTTGGTGGTGGTCAGGTGGGGAGGAGGGAAATGAAGAAGAAGAAGAAGAAGCCAAAGTCACATCTTTTACTTCTTCTTTTTTACAAAACAAGTTATTTTAAATTAACAAATATCTTCCAAAAATTTTTTATACATATAAAAACATACATCAATATAATTATTTGAAATTTTTAAAATATTTCATTTACTATAATTCCATAAAAATAAAACTATCACTATAAATCTCCACCATAATTTATTTTAATAATAAATCATATAATAGTTTTAAAAACTAATACTATCAACACAATTAGTAAAATATATTAAATTACACAATTAATTATTTCATAAAATAATCAAATAATAATTAACTCGTTGAAATCCACAATTTAATTAAAATAATATTTGACACAAAAATTTCAAATTTAATTTCACTAATAATCAAATATCATAATTTAATAAAAATAAAATAATTATTAACACTGCAAATCCTTGAATTTAATTTTATAATTCATAAAAATTCAGGTTATAACAGGTCATGACTCCCGGGTTTGGATCGTGACAAATTAACTAAATAATACTACAAGATTTTTAGCTATTTTATTTATAGGATTATATATTTGATTTATTGGAATTAAAAAAACTAAAATTTAGAAAATAATGGTAAATTTATTTAAAAGAAAGAGAAAATAAGAAAAGAGGGAACAAAAAATAAAAATAAAAAAGAGATATTATTTCAGCATAAAATGTCAAAAAATTTATGAAATAAAATCAAAAAAAAAATATTGGCTAATGCTCCACTAATATAAAACGATGAAAAAAGAAAAAGAAAG
>CATIWM010469260.1:0-14031 GCA_949671775.1 Mallotus repandus
ATAAATAGACTTAGGCTTATTTAAATAAAATTGAGTAGGAATTAGGCCCATTAGCTTTTGGTTCATTTGTAAATTAAAATATGTAAATTTAGCTTACTTTAATTAAAAATATGTAGATTAAACTAACCTAGGGTTGATGTGCTTTATATGAATGCATTTCTTATATGCTTTTTCATGATTAGTTGCCTTTGGGATTGATGGATGTTTAATTAGGGTTTATATGAAATTGCATGTAATTAGAGGATAATAGAGTAATTCAAAAACTAATTCTAAATGAACACGAGACTAAAAGAAGTTGGTATTCCGTATCCAAAACTCTTGGCTGTGGTGCTAGCTTATATTAGAGAATCGAGTTACCACCACTTTTGATATGTCCTAGTTATTACCCTGGGTGGCGACTCCTCATCTCCATGCCATGTCTTTGTGATAGTGGTTAGTGTGTTCCCTAGAGCCCTGAGCTCAAATAGTGTCGCGGTTGTAATAAACTTGGATGAGCACTAAACCCTACCGTCTACACCTATTTTGAAAAATCGGGTGGTAACTCCACAAACACAAAACGTCTTGCATCCTCTCAAGACTAAACATTGTCCCTGTCCCGTAAACGGAACGAATGCCTTATATATATATATATATATATATATATACATTTTCCCTGTCCCATAAACGAAATGGATGACCCTTTCGGTAAAGTTGCCATGACCCTCATAGATAAAAATATAAAAAGAACAAGAGTTCGCTCGATCGCTCACACTGGCGACTCCACTAGAGATGATAATTAGGGAGATTAATTTGAAAATGACTATTTTTCATTATATAATACTCAATCATATGGAGCCATTTACCACTGCATTTTGCACAACACATCACACGTGCACCACTGGTCCCTATCAGCTGACGATGATGAAAAATGATCCATTATGATTCCACATGAGTCATAGGGTGATCGATTCAGATTTATTGCATTTAGCCTTTACTCATGGATTCTCCAGACTCATATGACTAGAGTCTGTGACCCAAGTCCTCAAGAGGGTGACCTGAGTTACCAAAAGAATACTAGACTCACTGACTAGAGTCTGTAACCCTACTTATGGGGGGCACTCTTGCTAAAGAGCCCTTAGCCTTATACCCTATACTTAGCTCATGTAGATAAACTGGTAGAAACTTCCACTAGGATCCTACCAAGCTTTGCATGCTAACCCTGATTATGCCTGTTTGACCTGACATTCACAAATGTTATGGCATCTCTAGTTTCTATCGATGATTGATGCATTACGTCCATTCTTGTAAATTATTAACACTTAGATCCATGTGATCCCTATTTACCTAATGCAAGCTCGATGCACAAGGAATGATAAGAATTTATACCTCAGTCTAAATAGCATGTGAGAACTGATGAATAGTGATATATTTCGATGATGAAATCGATTAGATGTTTTCCATTTGTCCTTATTAGTTCAAATGAATGGATTAGGAATTCAACTAGAGTGCAGACATTTATTTTGAAAGAATCAAATTATAAACTATTAAAAAATGCTTTAATGCCTCTTAGTAAACATACTAAATATTGATGCGGGAACATGAACTTAGACCCCTTTTGTTGACTATAGCCTTATGCATACGAGCACATATGGACTATAGACACCATTTGTGGCCTTATGAATAGTCCTCACGTTGACATTATATGCATTTTTGTATTGTTCCTTAGCTTATCTTTTGATTATGATCAACACAAACTTAAATAGCCTAGTCTGAGAGTGGAACCATAGTCCCCTGCTGACTATCAAGTCAGAACCAACTTAGGAGAGAGACTGAATAACCATGTAGAGTAATAAGGTTGGAAGCGAGGGCTTGCTTATGATTGGTTTATTCCTTGTATAGGAAACACTAACTAGTTTTAAGTTTATTTTCAATCATGCATACATAACATACACCTAGATAGCATATGCTAACCACATTTTCTTGCAACCATTTTGCTTTCGTCACAATAAGACTATGCATAACCACATCATGCATACATTCTCACCCTATTATTTTGCATGGATACATCATGCACACACGATAACTTTTTATAACATGACAAGCATTCATAATCCTTTCTTCTAGATCATCTTATTTTATTTACTAACCCTTTATCTTTCATCGCGTTTTCTATCTGCACACGTGTAACAAGTGCATTACTTACTTATACTTTAATACCAAAATGCACTCCTAATAAGGTTCCATACACCAATAATCTCTTGTAGCACATGACATGTATTCATGATATCCTTGTTCTTTATACTAATCTTGTCCTTTTGAATAACATCTCGTACATACGTTCCATAACAGTTGCATTGATGAATACATCTTATAATAATTGTACTTGTGCATACATTCTATGACAATTGTACCGATACATGCATTTTATAACAATTGTGCTAAACCCCTTATCTATATAGTCATAAGCCCTCAAAGTGACCTTAAAAGGAGAGTTAACAATGGTTAGAATTCAAAATGGTTAAGTGACCTGGGATTTAAAGTCTTAATGACCTACTCAAATATCATGAGAAGAAATTCATAATTGATGCTGGTTTAACCAACATCATTCAAGCTGATATTAAGACCATTATTCATACTGAAACTAAGAGCATCCTCAACTAAACCTCAGACCTTAAAGATGAAATAATCCTCTTAAATAGCATTCACAATGACAAGGGGGCACCTGACACTCCTAATTCTGAATTGAGCAAAGGGAAAGGAGTCATGAGCTTGCCTAAAGATCTTGAGGATGACTGCAAATTTTACCAAGAATGATGTTTACATTCCTCTTTCAAGGTAGCAAGTGAAACCAAATCTGAATCGGCAATGGAAATTTGAGAATTAGCTTACAAGATCACTAAATTTAAGGATCAAATGAAGTATGAGATCAAATAAAGTACAAGATCGCTCAACTTAAGGTTTTGGTGACAGATTACACTAATACCTTGATCAAAGGCTTCAATCAGCTTTTTATGCTCATCAACAAGTTCTTACCAGATCATTGAAAGCAGCCCCACTATTCTGAGCTTGACGAAGCTAAAGGACCAAGAAGGAGTAACCAGAGTATAGTGGGTTATGATCTATTACATCTAGAGTTCCTAGAATTGCCTACAGTTAATCCCCCTATGACCTATAGAAAATATTTAAAGTTTAACCAACCTCTCTGCAAAATCTTTAAAATGCTTCAACAAAGAAACCTTGTGAAAGCTCATAAGCCAAAAACACTACCAAATCCAATATTTCCCTAAATTGACCTTAACCTATACTGTGACTATCATCAAATGCCAAGAAACACCACTGATGAATGTTATACCATTAAACACATAGTTCAAGATCTGACTGACTTCGGGAAAATTAAAGACCTGAAAAATAGTCCTAACGTCAAGACTAGCCCTTTACCCAAACACCAAGATGTATCCCACACCAAAAATAAGCCAACACAATCCAACTATCTAGCCACATTATAACCACCCTCAAAGATGGACATCACCTCCTCTGGGCCACATAAATCTCATGGAAGCAATTGGGCACTTGCTTCATAAATCCCACCTACCCTCTATAAACTTGCATTTGATCATTATGATAGGGAGCAGCGAAGGAGAACAGTAGGAACCATGCATATGTGAATGTCATGAACAAATTGGATTGAAGCAATTAGAATGAATAAGGTCAACAAAGGGCCTTCCCTTTCAATGTAATGGCCAAATTAGAATAGTGAACTGTTGCTTTATTATTTTGCTAATGTTGAGTATTTATGTGGTTTATCAAACATCTTAATGGAATGCTAAGTTCTTATTATCAAACATCTTGATGGAATGCTAAGTTCTTATTTGTCATTATCCTATAATCTATTGATTGTCTTTACTCACTTCACATTTCATTAAAACTGCAAGTATTCAATTCTCACCATAGTCTCATTTAAAATATAAAAAAAAGAAGAAAAAAGAAAAAGGCGAAGACGAAAAGAAAATAAATAATAAGAATAATAATAATAAAAGAAAAGTCTAGCTAGGGAATTGCCTAGGCAAATGAGGGAAAATAAGATGAGGCATGTACTTAAATGAATACTTGCTATGAGCCATTCTTTGATTCACCACTATATTATAAGGAGTACCAACAAACAAATAGCCAAACTTGCATTCTGCCTAACATGCTTTTGGTATAAGTCGATTCTCATAAAAAGGCAATGAGGGTGTCAACCATATGACCTAGAAGACTTATAGTCTTCCACATGGGTTTAATATGCTCGACAACTTGACGTTTTAGATGTACTATAGCCTCATTGAGTTTCAATGCTCTCTATGGCACATTGAACTTCACATGCAATGGTGCAAACCAAAAATCTACCAATCACTATTAATGGTCATTTAAGAAAATCCTATAACACTTATCTTCCAACCATGACATATGCCTAGCTAAAGCACATAAAACGTGAACCCTACTTTTAATAAAAGTCTTCTTTCTTTTCAAATAAAGCCCAAACCGATTGTTAACCCACCCCTATCCAATGTAATGTACCTTTCTTAAATAAAGATTCAAATCAAGTTCACCAATGCTACTTTTTTTTAGACCCAAACTCATCACTGCCCCTTATAGGATTAAAACCAAATTCTAATAAGAAACAAACATGTTCTGAGCCTTACTATTCCAAACAACCAACCATGTGATAAACAAACCACTTAACACTTAGCCAAAAAATTTTAAACCCCCTAAATGGCCATTAGCTTAATGCACTATCATCAAGATCTTCAGGTTTGCCCCTAAATGAGTTGGTCCTCCTACTATTAACATCGATCCTAGTACCTCTGGCCAAGGATTATTAATTGTCTTACTCTCTTTAAAGGAGCTTAGTCCAACCTTTCAAAAAAAATAAAAACATTCCTCTTACCTTAGCCCTAAAAAGCGAATAGACCATTTAGAGTCCAACACTCACTTTCATCATTCAGCATACTCATTTGCATTACATGTAAACATGCATCTCACATTCATGCTTTAAGAATGCAAGACATTGTTACTCTTCTTTGCATAGCCATACCATTATCATTCCATGCATATATGTATTATGCATATGCCTCCAACAAAAAATGATATCCTAATATCATCTTGCATCAAGCTCATTGAGTGCACCCATACATAAACTCAAAAGTGAACAATTATCTTGTCTTTATAAAAGCATAATCATTTGCTAGGATGATAAGCAATCTCACATCATCATATAGCATAATCACTGGCTTTCTATAAATGCATGCTTCTACAAATATATGATCTTAGTAGTGTGATATAATCATTGACACCATGTGCATACATACATTTGTGCATATCCATTAAAATAAATGAATAATCATCCTTTTTTGCATATGACATCACCATTAATACCCCATAAACATATCAAACAACATTTCCATCAACATTGCAAGTGCATACACATTTGCATACATGACCAAAACTTCCTCATCATAAAGCATAATAATCAACATTTCATAAGCATATACATTTGCATACTCCACACTTGCATAGTAGGCAATCCTCCATGAGCATGTGCACTGGCATAAATATTTCAAAAAAACAAATTCATTAATCTGTATGATGTAGCATGATCATCCTCACTCACATACTCATGCACCTTGCAAGCACGCATCATATTCCCTATAAAATATAACCATGCACTACATTCTTCTGCCTTAAAAAGGTAAGTCATTTAATCCTTCACCTTAAAGAATAATCATTAGCACTTTATATGTGTCATGACCATTTGCACCTCATGTATCTGCACACATATCTTGGAGAAATAAGCTACTTTCCATTCATTATGTAGAATAATCATCATACATATATGCATTCACATAGCACAATCATCATTTTACATATTTATTTCCTCACAACACCCTAAGAAATAGCATAATCTACTTTTATTTTGGGGCAAAAATATTCAGTACTATGCATGTGCATATATAAGCCACATCTCCTTTTATCATGCAATTTGATCATTCATATTCCACACATGCAGTCATTTTATTAAAAAAAACCTTCATTTCAATAAATGGTAAGAACCATTAGCATTTCCCTACATGCATACAAGAGCATATTCACCTACATACATACTTGCATATACACTCACATTTCCTCTTTCTCACCTTATCATATTATCACTTGCACCCACATATCCTCTTAAGTGCCATCAAGGGATAACTCTCTCCTTTTATCATGTCATACGATCATCAACATTCCATGCATCATGCACACTATAAAATGCGATCATTCCTCCATAAATAAAACCATTCTTCCTCATCATATAATGCAATCATCAACACTCTATGCATCATGCAAAAATGAGCAAGCTTCCTCATCAAATAATATGATCGTCATCATTCCCTACATACATGCACTTATATATGAATCTCATCATATAACATGGTCATTTATATCATATGCACACACACATCTGTACACATATCTTAGCAAAAGCCAAATAGTTACCCCCTCTCTGTCGCTAGCACCTCATTGGCATCAATATTCATATATACACACCACAATAAGATGCAATTACTAGCATTATATAGATACATGTATAAGTGCATTTGCATGCATAACTTTAGGGGAATTACCAGGTACCATGGATGCTCATGAAGATCCCACAAAGGATTTGTAGCTCATAGAAAGCCATAGTCAAATCTAGAAGAATGTCATTAGTTTTGCAAAACTACAAGCGCACGGTGTCACCAAGTAGTATAAAAAATATTATTCCCATGAGGACTCATTCTAATCACCTATTAATCCAATTCTTTATTGTTTAAGGCTTTCAAATTCACTTTGTTTTGAAAAATAAAATAAAATTAAACAAAAGAATGCAAAATAAATTTCTTAAAATTTATATAACAAGGAATTATCAATATAGGAAATTGTTAGGGATTGATTCTCTTCACAATCATTAATCATATTCAATTAATGTGTTATTAAGCTTGCATATTTTTGGGGTTTCTAAATTATCATTTAGCCTTTCTCAAGAACTAACCAATATTTTTAACTTATAAATTAACTCAAGAACACTAAATTCCAATTTTCATCGCAAACCTATTTCCCAAATTAAATCATAAATTAATTCACCATACCCATATGAAATTAATACATTTATGATATCTCTATCTATAAAAGAATTAAATCTATGATTATAGATCCATTAAGGTTTTGATCTCTCAACCTAAAACTTCAATTTTAATTATGCTAATGGTGATCAAGCATCAACATATATTAAGCATAATAATCATAGTATGCAAGAAAATAATAAACATATTAAATTAAAATTAACTAAATCATGTTTAGATTATCAATCCCCAATATAAATAAATTTAACTAAACATAATGTTCATTATCTCACATTCAAAAATAAAATACATTGAAAACTTAAAAAAAATAAAGAAGGAAAGAAGGAACTCTTTTATTGCAGCTCTTCTGTAAAAAATTCTTCTCTAGTAAGCTTCCTTTGCTCCTTCACGTCCTCCTGCTTCTCTTCTCTACTTATTCGCTCTCTTTTTTCTATTTCTTGCTTCTGCTACTCTTTCAAGCCTTCATTTCTTCTCTATTTATAATATCTTTTTAGCTCTGTAAAAGAATACACAAGTGCCCATATTGATCATGTGCCATCTTGATAAAACATTGATAATGTATACCCATCACCTTATATTCTGTGCACATGTCCTACATCCACTACCTTACTTCATGTGAATTATCACTTCATGTCTCATGCACATGTCCTATGCCCATAACCTCCCTTGTTCACTATATGTATATTTGATATCTCTTTTGTTGTTGTCATAGCTCTTATTGGCACATGAGTACATATGAGCACATGGGCATATTGCTGTTTAATGAGTGTTAGCACATTATTCATGTGTGTATGCATCCTTTTACACCATCAATCCATATGGTTGGCTATAATCCATTAGACGTTCATAGAGGTCCCAAGAAGTGACTTTCAACAAGTTGCTTCTTATATTCATCTGCATACAGAGAGGAAAGTGGAAGACATGCTCCTATTCAAAATAAACCTTAAAAAAATTCTTTCTTATCTATTTCAATAATATTATATGGTCAATACAAAACTTTTGGGACTAGTCTATAGGGTTAAGATGACAAAGAAGTAACTTAAGAAAATAATATGTTAATAACTTGAAAGACTAAAACGTACTTAAAATATGCATTAAACATATTTAAAAACTACTACTGCTAATATATAACCAGTCATTATAAAAGGTTCCAAACTTCTTCAACATTCATTGGTTTTCCTTACAAAAACCCTTCATCTTTGAAGGACTAGCCTTAGTCATGATTCTAGTATGATCTCAAAGCAAAGAACAAAACTAATAAGCATAAAACCTAAAAATTCAAAACTAGTAAACCTTGCACAAAAACCACCATAAGATTAGCTAGAAACCACAAAAAACATTTCCCTAAACCTTCTAAAGTCTCTAGACTAGACTCATCGAAATGAAAAATCAACCAAAAGTTTGTCTATCAGTACTTGAACACATGCACTAGTAACATGAGCTCCACACCCCCAGGCATGCTTGATTCACTTATCAAACCATTCCTATACTATTAACCATAATTATCTACCTAGAAATCATGACTGAAGCAAGAAAAGAAAATTCAGAACATGTAAAGAAAGTTAAAAGAGCCTTAAGATTAAAGCCCAAAGTTTAAGTACCTTCCTGGTCATTTTATTAATGTTTCACCAAAGTCACACTTCAGCTTTGCCTCAAGGCTTTTTCCTTTATTACAGTACAAAAATCTCAATTCTCAAATGTCCAGACTTTAGTTTGATGATGAGCTTCTCCATCCAATTCGAGATGACAAACCTCGATCCACATATATCCTGACTTTACTTTGATGATGTACCTTTCTCTTCAGCCATTAAAAAGCATCCTCAAAATATTCCCCTCCATTAAGCACTTACATCACAAGCATTGTATGCATTAGAAACATGCATCATAAGTATTATATGCACAAACATGGAAACATGCATTATAAGCATTTACATAAGAATGATCATTACATGCACAAACATGGGAAACATACATCATAAGTAGGAATATCATGAAAAAGGCAATGCACTAAAAAGCCATAAACCCAAACATTCAAGGAAGATTGGCTAGAATGCTTAAAAGTGCACCAAAAAGGGTCTTAACACACCTACATTAAAATAAGGACTATAAAAGGTGCCATCAATCCATGCGAGCAGTCCTATGGTGTAAGAATCTTAATGAGCAACAAATAAACTCAAGTCACTAAAGCCTTGCTTGTCCTTTAACCAACATATGAATAGCCAACATCAACCTTTATGGATTCAATAAGACATCAAAGATGCTCACATTGGCAAGTCAATGATGGTAGCAAGATAAAATTGGAATGACGATTATTTCTCTGAAAGACAAGTGAAAGGCAACTCTCAATACTATGCTTTCACTCTAACAAGACCACCATGTAGGATCAAGAGTGTGAAGTCATCCTAATATGAACTATGAAACTACCAAAAGGGAAGTCAAAATATAGTCTGGCTGTGAATAATTTTGTAGATAAGCAACAACTAACTAAAATTCTTTTACAATGAAGTGCAACTGCACCAATATTAAAAGCAAATTGAAAAAAAAAAAGAGCAAGAAGCATCAAAGCAACAGAAGCAACATGATAAAAGGGGAATTCTTTTGTTTGTTTTGTAGGTTAATGCAACCGCAAAAATCAACGGAGCAAACACAAGCATGAAAAAGTGAAAGTCGCTCATAAAGTAACACAACAAGGGTTATAAAATACAGCAAGAGCTATATTTACAGCAAAAGCTATGACCACAACAAGAGCTACGCAACACAATAAGGGTTATACGACACAATAAGTGCAAGAGCTACAATCACAATTATAATCAAGACTATAACCACAAGAATATAGTAAGGGCTATAGTTTTAAAGCATGTAGCATGCAGTAACAGCAATGTCAGTATCAATAGTCGAAAAAAGCAACGACAACAAAGAAAATAGAAAAATATTAAACCAAGAAACTGATAAGTACCATCGTTGTCACTGCCTCTACACAGGGAGTGTCCTCTTCCTTCTTTCTCTAATACATGCACATGTATTTGCATTCATACATTAAGAAGAAAATAAAAACAATAACATCACTTTTTTTGCATTCTTACAAACTTTATCTATGCCATAAGTGGTATATACTAAAGTTGAGTGATTTTTTTTTAATTGCTATAAAATGTTTTTAATGCTCATTTCATAATTTCTCAAGCACAATTGATAGCTCCAAATCAGAACTTTCAGAACTTTAATCAATCTAATGTTTGCCTACCACTGGGATGGATGAAGAATTTGCAAGATAAAGCTTATAAAGGACATTGATTAGGAGAATAAAATATAATTATCAAGATATCTTTCAAACAGGCTTGTGATCCCAAGACCATACTTACCTACTCCAATGCTCAAAAATGAGTAAGAGTATCCAAATGAGACCCTTTTACGGTATTCAGGCTAAGTAATACAAGAAAGGCAGGGAATACTTAAAGAAAAATATTTGTTAAAATAAAACAAGAGAATAAATGCAGGAAAAACAAAGCAAAAAAAGAAAAAAATCAATGAAAACCTTTACGCACTCTGATGCTTCGAAAAGTGGAGTATGAGTATTCTAAAGGACCTTTTAATGGTATCCATACTAAGTAATATGAAATCCCTGCAGAAAAAATAAGTGATGTATGGTCGACTATCATCTTCTTACTTAGAAGTTTCTTGATAATCAAAATTTATTCTATTCATCTGCATTCTTCATAAGTTTCATCTCACTACATTCTTTAGAAATTCACTTGGGAAGCTTGCTCCTTACTTGGTAACATAAACAGCATAGACCACGAGCTATGGATCATGTTTTCAAATTGATGAGATTTGTATTCACTCAAGATTGTCATAGTTAGGATAGCTCAAGCCCTCTAATTCATACGACTCTTGACATCGATGAATTAATTGCAAGAATCCAAGAATAAAAGCACTCGACTCACTACAATTAACTCAATGCATAAATTCTTTAAACATACTTTTAAAAAAATCTACACATGATCATATGTGCCTTCTTAGGACTCTGAGCAGCAACTAGAAAATAAAAATCTAAAAGTCATCACTGCCGATTAGGATCAAGAAAAACTTATAGCAAAATTAAAAAGGTAAAAAGACACAATACATTTTTCATCATGCACTTATCACCATGCACCAATCATGATAACAATCACACACCAATCATTTTCTCAAATCACACCCACACTCACAAATCATGATGGCAATCACAAATTTGATATTGATCATGATCATAACCACAATTGTAATCACATGATCTTTCCTATTAAAAACCCTAATCATGTGAGAGTAGCATTATTGCTTTGCATGACATATAATCAAGTAATCGTAGCACATTTGCTTTACTCAAAACCCTAATAAGGTGAGAGTAGTATTATTGCTTTGCACACACCTAATCAGGTGATCGCAACACCATTGCTTTGCTCAAAACCCTATCAGGTGAGAGTAACATTTAACACTGCTAAAGAGTGTTAAGAACCTTTAACACTGCTAGAAAGTGTTAATCAGGTCATAATGGTGGTATTGCTTTGCTCAAAACCCTAATCAAGTGAGAGTAATATTTAACACTACTAGAGAGTGTCAAATACATTTAACATGACTAAAGAGTGCTAAGCACCCTTAACACTGTTAGAGAGTGTTAATCGGGTGATCATAGCTCTATTGCTTTGCTCAAACCCTAATCAGGTGAGAGTAGCCCTTAACATTACCAAAGAATGTTAAAATACCCCTTGACATTGCCAAAGAATTTTAAGTACTTTGTAACACTACTAGAGAGTGTTAAGAACCCTTAACATGACTAGAGAATGTTAAATACGATGCCCAAAGAGGTGGTCGTTGCATTCCATATACATGCTTCCATGTCATAAGCTTGATTTGATATCACTATCAAGTGTCTGTCTCAATTGCTTGAATCATTCTTGTGGACAATGTATTTTAGCGTGTATCCCAAATTGCATCATTTTGTGTGTATCCCGAATTACATCATTTTGTGTGAATCTAAAAAAAGAGAAAAATCCATCATTACCACATTTGTGTTACAATTGCATTCATTTTTATGTGAATCTCAAAATTTCATCATGCATCTTGCATCTTGCATATGCCTAAAACTACATCGTACATTTTCCATTTCGCATATGTCATTATCATTTTGCATGAATCCCGAAATTGCATTCTTATGTAAATCCTAAATTTGCATTCGTGTATGAATCCTGATATTGCATTTTTGTGTAAATTCTGACATTGCATTCTTGTGTGAATCCTAAAATTGCATTCTTGTGTGAATTCCAAAATTGCATTCTTATGTGAATCCCGAAATTACATTCTTATATGTGTCCCAAATTGCATTATTGTATGCATCCCAAACTAAATCTTGCATGATAGTCAAATCACAAAATAACAACAACAATTGAATCACATAATAACAGCAACAGCTAAATCATAAACAACAACAAGACAAGACAATTGAAGACAATACAACACTCCACTAGGTAAGTACCTCTCTTCTCAAAACATTATTTTTGCATCTCAACATTGCTTCGTGTGTATTGTCATCAGTGCTAGGAGGCTATCCAACACACGTAAAGTAAGGTGCAATTGTCATACAATGAATTTTGACTACCCCCAAAAAGGTCCGATGATGAAAATAACCTTTCGAATAAGACAAGAGTCTATTCATTCATGCCGCCTTTAAAGCATACTAAAGTTTAAAAAAACTTAAAAATTTCCACATTGAGCCTTCAAAGTGATAAATCGACCACTGAATCATTAAGTTGTACTTCAATCCCATAAAATATGAACTCTCAGAAAGATAAGTTTTACATTTCGAACAATCTTTGCCTATGGTGTGCAACTCTCATACCGGTGTGATCATATTGGACACGATCGATGATATGTGAGCTTATAGCATCGGGGCACATAGGCTAATGGCGACTATTTACAAATTTTCTGTTTGTTATTGTGTTTGGAGGGTCTTCCTGAATAGGCTTTGTAGATTGGAGTCGCCACTCGACCTGTATTGGGAGAAAGTGAATTAAGAATCCATTTTCCTAACCAGATAATATGGGTTCGGAGAGTAGGAGTTACTTATCTTTTTTCTTATTATACATCATGCTCATTTATTCTCTACTTCACCCTAGTTTTGGTTTTATAATGCATTTTACAATACTCAAGCATTGGTCAGTTTAAATTGGAAATAAAACGCAGGATAATTGGATTGACGAGCATTCACCTCATAACAAACGAATAAACAAGCATTCATCAATTACGCAGATAGTCATGTAAGCAAGTATGCATATAGCAAGTAGCACACAAGCATGCAAAAAAATAATAAATGGAAATAAACACACAAATAAGCAAGATAAAAACAGGGAAAAGGATTGAGGATTATAACCCGAGAGAAAAAGTCTATTCTAATAAATACATCCGAAATAAAAATAAAATGAAAAATTGGGATTAAGGATTACATTGCCTTGAAAAATGTTTATTCTATTAATTACATTGAAATAATAAAAAGGAAAAAAATAAACATGTTTTAATAAACCTACAAAATAAAGGTTAGTTCGCATGTACATGCAAGCACACACCACATCTAGGACAATTTAATATATTTCATCCATCCATAATTGGAATAATAAATGAGAGAGTAATTAAACATATAAGTAAACAAGGATGCTAAGGTAAGCGCATGATGCAAGATTTTAAAGTTCCAAATGGGAACAAAAAAAAAACATGAAGGTCCAATCTAGTCTTTGGCCGAAAGTTGAGGGTCCAAATTGGACCTTTGGCCTAAAATAAATATTAGGAAATTAAAATGGGAAAGTGTAAACAAAATGATAAAAGTGATTAAAAAAACATTATTCTCACCATAAAAATATTATCTTTATGATGAAAATAATAA
>CATIWM010469392.1:0-12390 GCA_949671775.1 Mallotus repandus
ATATATATGTCATCGGTAATGATTCGTCCCATCTCATGGTTTTAGCTATTTGTTTATCTTTTTCATATACCATTTTTTTCCAATTATTGTGTATAGTACAATTATTTTGTAATTCTGTACAATCACTATGTACAAAATTAACATGTTTGACCTTTGTTAATAATTAATTAGTCCAAATAATTTTTAAATTATGTCACATGCCTTATAGCCTTTAAAATATGTTGACATATGATTTTAAACTCGAATATAATTTTTTGATTGAAGATTTTTTTTATTCATTTTGAGAATAGGCAATAGTAATATTTAAAAAAAAAAAAAAAAGAGAATAGGCAATACTAATAATCAAATAGGAACAATATTTTTTCCCTATAATATATGAATAAAAGCTATATTAACATATTATTTAATATTTAATATTTACAACTTTCTTATCACCTGTGTAATTGATTATGTACGCAATTATAAATTCTTTTAGTATTAAAAAAGCGCCAAAATACTCTGTTGATTCCTTAAAAATGTTTAAACTTGCGCCAAAAATTTGAACCTTATCACGTTTCCTTACTTTGTTATATCACTTCCTACATTATAGCTACAAATAACTTCTATGTTTGAGAGGTATGCTAACTCTAGTTTTTATTTTTACATCTGCTAAAAGGTTTGCTACATTACTACAGGAGTTCTGCAAACTTGAAAAACAAAGGCATCAAGGTAAATATAATTGAATCTCACCATAAAAGTAACAAAATTTTGATTCTTTAGTTTTTCTCTATTTAATGTTGTTTTTAATGTTCCCAGAATGTTGAAGAGAATTCAAAGAGAAAATGCAAAGTCAAAATCTTTGTAAGCTAAAAAAAAGAAGGCAGATATTGCTAATTCATCAAGTGCACATGAAAGCTCTTCCCAAGTTGCTAATGAGAATGAGATAACTGAACAAAGCTTGGATGTAGATCATCAATCAGCTTTATCTGATGACACTGAAATGAAATTGGATGCAGATCTTGACGATGAAGAACAATGTAAGTGTTAATGAACTCATTTGATTTTATAATAATCCTTGATTTTAATTTTTTTTGGTGTCATTGATTTTTTGATGAAAAACAAAATCAAATGAAGTATGTGTACTGTACAACTTGTATTGTACAACTTATGCAGTTAATGAGAGATATCAATTTTATTTAACTCTTGATATTATCCAGAAGACAATTTTGCATACTTGCTTATTGCCCTTTGGAACTATCTAACAATGTCAAGTGACCTCTTGTATACTAACACAAACTTGGGCTATAAAGCACATTCAGTATCGAGGGTCCATGTGAAATATTGTTACTGTCATTTTTTGTGATGTATTTGTCCTTATTTCATGGGCATAAATCATTTTTTCTTCTTGCATTAACTTGTCATGATGTCAATGGCAACAAAAGTTAGTAACTAGTCAAACACATAAAAAATGCCAAGGGGATGAAAAGGCGTATAAACATGCTGCCTTTTGCAAAGTTGCATAATAAATTTGGGAGTGTAGTCCAATATAAATAATAAAGTGATAAGTGGATATTAATGCATTTTCCCTTTTTACAATTTGGGAGTAGGGGTGTCAAAATGGATCACCACACGCAAACACGATTCGTCAAACACGGAAAATTAGCGGATTAGGGTTGGAGTTATACGGATTCATGTCATACACGACCAATTTATGACACGGATTAAATGGGTCGTGTCACAGGTTGACACGCGAACTCCGTTACGACCTGTTTAACCCATTTAATTTTAAAGATAAAATTGTCATTATATATACATATATAAACCGTTTATTCTACCAACCCTAATTTTATCTATGTCCGCCTCTGCCACTTACCATCACTATCTGCCGACTCTACAATCACAAGCACAAGCGCGCTTTGTTCATCTTCTGCAAGTAATTTGATTTCATTTCTTCCCTTTATTTGTTCTTCTTTTCAGGTCAATCATAGTTTTTTTCTTTTCTTTTTTTAAGAATTAATTTCCTTTGATTTATAATTGCTTTTGAAGGATGAATGGAATAGAATTTGAAGAGGTCACCATAGATTTAATCAAGAGATAGCATTAATCTCCTGAGTTCAAAGATATAAATATATATATATATATATATATGTATATGTTGATGTGTTTTTATAGCATTTTATTCTTTGTTTAGATATGTTCTTGTGTAATTAAGAAATGTGATCATAATTTTATTTGTTGATGGTAATTTCAGAGATCAATCCTTTGGGGTAAGTCCCTGTTATTGTTCGTGGAGATTTTTAGCTATTTGAGAGGTATTAATATCTATATTTTTTCATCATTTGTTAAAAGGCTATAAGATGAAATGGGTTCAAAAAATTCTTAATCTTGTGGGTTATGTTTATGATGATGGACCTCCTTTAACTGATAGTCCTGGTCAGTTTCATTTTTTTTCCTTTAATTGGATGTTGGTTACTTTTTGTTATAATTCTTGTATATATGTTAATAAAATTTGAGATTTTCTACTGGGCTGCAGATTAAAGCGTTGTTTCTTGAGAATCCTTGTTGGTTTTCTTGAGAGTTCTTGATTTTAAGTAGTAGCATTTTCTTGGCAAAAAGAATTGCTCATGCGGATTCAATTTTCTTAGACATATTGGTAATTAATAATTGTATTTCAAAAAGATGATCCATGGTGTTAATGGAAGGAACATGGATTTATGTCTAACATTGAGCAAATGATGATAAGGAGGCTACATTTGCCACAAAAAAAAAAAAAAAGATTGAGAAATTTTCAGACTTCAAAATCATGAAAGCTTAACCACTTGCACAAGTTTCTATTCTAAGCCTGTTTAGAACATTCTGTAGATTCATATGTGCCCAAGGATGCACATTGTTGTCTGTTGGAAGGAGGTCATAATAAATCTTTAAGAATACTGGAATTTTTTTTAGTGGAAATGGGTAGTTTATTTTTTTTTTTTCTGAGTTTCTACTGTCATATGAGCCTTGTTTTGTGGCTCATGTATGTAGAAGAGTTCTACTCTCTTCCCATGGATGGTACCTGATTCTATTTATGAGATTGATCTTAACCAAAAAATGGGTAGTTATTTGTTTATGTTATTCTGCTGCTATATACTTCTAGGAAGATCATTTATCATGTAATTTTAACTGAGACTTTCTCCATTCAGGAGTTTCTAGATCACCGTGTCCTTCACTTGCCATTACTATGTCAGGTACTAAAATTTTTAACTTGGACCTACCGGTCAATACTCAATTTTACCCAGTTTATTTATATGTCCATCAACAATCATTTTATATGATTATTTACTTATTATTTGCATGTGTCTTAACTAATAAATTGGCTAACTCATTTTTTATTTGCTTTTTGTTGTAGATGCAAAGAGATTGTATTTGGAAGAACTTACAAATGATATTATTGAACTTAAATTAGAACCTTTGGACATGAACAAAGAAATTTCTTCTCATTCCTCAAATAGTTCTGGAATTTAGATTATCATTTAGAAGTTTTATGTGTGTTTATTTGAAAGACTTTAAATTGTACCTATTTTTAAATATTGGTCATGTATTATTAACTTTATTTGTGTGTTTTTAATGTTTTATGTTTATTTTAGAAGGTCATCTATTATGAATTTTACTAGGTTTTATGGAAATTGTGTGTATTACGCAAGTTGCTAAGCTATTGTTATTATTGTAAGTTTCTTTTTTTTTTTTGTGAAAAATGATATTTTTACAGGTAATAAGTATTATACAGGTTAAATGGGTTGTGACAATTTTTTTTATCCCGCATAACCCATTTAAATAAATGGGTTAGATGTGTCGTGTTCGTGTAACCCGTTTAAGTTTCGTGTCATGGTAGGGTTGAAATATTTGACACAATTAATAAATGGATCATGTTTGTGTTGACCCTAATTGTGTCATGAGAGTGGGTCAACTTGACATGAACACAACCGGTTAACACGTTTTGACACCCTTATTTGGGAGTGTACTGGAATAAAAAATAAAAGTGATAACCGGTTATTAATTTACAAGTATCAACCCTTTATAGCTACAAATAAGCAGACATACAGAACAAATGTAAACATCTTTTTACATTCCACTAGAATTTGAGCTTTGTTATTTCATTAAGAAATGTAAAGCAAAAACCTGATCTTACTCTTTGAAATTTTGGTACTGATTCTTTTTGATTTTGTGAACCAAGTCTTTATGTCACTGTTTTTAACTACTTAATTAATTAATTGAAATGAGCACTAGCTCCATCCCTTGTATCTTTCCATGCTCTTCTACCCTTCTTCTTTTTAATAATCTTATTGTTAATTGGGACACCACGATGTGTATGTGGTGCCTCCTAAATCTTAGAATCCCTCTTATCTTCTATCATAAATCAAATATATATCCTCCAAAATGACTTTTAACTATTTTGATTGATTGCTTTGTAGATGTTTCTGAAGAAACTCCTAAAACACGAGGACCGACTTTACTTGCTGACATATGGAACCTGAATGAAGGCCAAGACTTAGAAGAGCATTTCAATGAATTTAATCAATGTATTGACCATGGAGAGCTTGAGTACTTTTGTGGCACTATAGCAAGGAACTCAAAGTTGACACCCCTTGGAGTTCCTGATTGGAGACAACTTCCAAAAGCAAAAAAGGATGCTATATGGAACATTGCTTTGGTAAATCACTAAATTTTTTTATTTTAAACTTGTCTGTTGTCTTTGAGCCTCTATTGGCAGTTGCTTTTGTTTATTTTGGTCAAATTGAAGTTGCCATTGAAAAACACACAATAAAATAGTACCAATTACATATTTTTTTTGGCATTAAAATTACATTTGTCATTCCCATCCCATGTTCTTAGATGTTACACTGTTTGTACATGTGAAGAAAATGCTTGTCAAATGCTTTAATGAATCTTAATGTAAGTTGTTTTTTTGTTGACAAGTTCATTTTACCAACTGAGACAACATGAACTTTCAAGCATTGATAAATGGGCACTTGAATAGTTGAATTCTTATGAAAATGTCATTGTAGAATATTGATGCACCAAGTAGTTTATGCCCATAAGTACTAGGGAAATTATAGAAGCAGCCCAATGCACAATTCCTGTTATCTATTTTTTGAGTTCCTGTTATCTTTCTTTTTTTATCTTCTGGACTGGATTTTAACGTCTGGACCAAGCCTAAGCCTATTGAATGCATTCCATTAAAAAAATTATCAAATCCTTAAAACAGTGTCATAACAAGATCACGCAAATGGTCATAGTCGAAAGTAAAAATACAACAGGAATTAGTGTTTAGCTTCTTGTTATGTTACTCGGTGTTTCAGTTCGAGAGCTTCAAGTGAGGCATGCTGTAGCAATTCCCTTTTTTTGTGTAGGTTGGGGTTTCTTTAGTTGTTGAGACTTTGTGATTTAGAAATGAAAATTGGCACTTTGAGGTTGAGTTTTAATGAATAAACTATTACTAAGTATTAATTGGTTTTTTTAATTTCATCGTATTGTATGAGAGCTCAGTTGAAATGGTGAGAGATTTCAAAGGGATATTTATAATTATTATCTTGTGTAAAGATAGTTACGTTGGATTTGCTTTTTATTTGATTATTTACTTTATTTTGGATATATTTTGGGAAGGCTGTACCATGTTTAAGTGTTTGATTGCTTCATTGCTTCATTGTTTGGTTTGTCCCCTCAAATATTAATAATAAAATTTTTAATATGAAAAAACCTGGTTGTAAAATAAACCAAAATTTTCAATTTAATATATCTTGATATGGATGTATTTAAAGTAATATTCCTTTGTTTTTTAGAATAAGTTCAAATTAGCACCGACACGGAATAAATGGTTACTGCAACAAGTTGGTAGGTGCCTAAGGAATTATAGGCTCACTTTATATGCAGAAAACTTTCACAAATATAAATCATTAGTAGAATTGAAGGATAATCCACAGCCTAACGCTGATAAACATGAATGGGAAAAGCTTGCAACACAGTGGTATTCAGAGGAGTGGCAGGTTTGCAAATCTCTGCCAAAATATCTAATTAATTAATTTTTTTATTAAATTTATTTATATTTTATTATGCCCTACAAATATTATTTTTCATAAATTGGTAGAAAAAATCTTAAAATGGAACTAAAAGTCAAGCGTAAATGAAGATGCCACACACTTCTGGTACTATTTTATTTGCTCGATGAGCTGAGATTGAGGTATAATACAAACAATTCGATATTTTCTAGTTTCGTTATTTCATACATTACTTATTTAATTATTTAATACTATGTCAATAGAAATATCAACATGACTATGATAAATGCATATCAAATATTAAAATTAAAGTGTCATTGAGAAATGTTATACATTAGGTAGCTAATTATTTTGCACCTATCTTGGACTTGTTAATGGTAATCACAAGAGTTAAAAAATCATATATTGATTTTCTCATTTTTATAATAAATTTGAATAATTTTTTAAGTTTATGTATATTTATTGGGTGTTAATTATTGTATAGCGCAAGAATACTGAAAAATTACCAACTAGAACACAACTTTATTTGAAGTTCCACAAGCATAAGGATGGAACACCACCATCATCTGAAGCAGCAACAATCATTGTATTTTTCTCTCTTATATCTTTTTATATGTTTCTATATTGATCAAAGAGATCACCATTGACACGAATATTATCAATATATGTAGGAAAGAATAGAAGAACTTAAGGCTGAAAAGGAAACGAACAAGAAAAATTCTAATGATGTGTGTCTTATTAAAGGAGATAGTTTATCAAAAGTACTTGGACCAAAGAGAAATGGTCATGTTCATGGAATGGGTTTTCGAGTAACACCAAAAATGTTTAAAAATGATCACATTAATTTGGTACAAGAGCTACAAAAAGCCAATGAAGAAAATACACATTTGAAAGGAAATTGTGATATTTTACATGAGAAATATCAAGGTCTCAAAGAGAAGTATGCTGAATTAAAAGATCATATTTTAGAATTAAAGGCTACATTATCTCATTCGACCCATGATTCTACTTCTTCACATTCAAATAACGTATTCTCAAAATTTTTACTTTTTTATGAATTAGATTTGACTTAATATACAAGTAAATTATACATCTATTAGATTTGATGCGGATAAGGTATTAAAAATTATTGAGTTAAATTAATTTTTTAACATTTAATGTAGGGTCCTGCGGTATCAAATACATCTCATTCTACTAACATTGGCTTCCGTGTAACTAGATCTAAAAGTGAGTTTTTGTATTATAACTCTTAATAAGGTTAGGAATTAATATTTAAATTCTTTTATACTTATTATATTTTTATTGTACTTTGGTGTAGGTCACAAGCTTTAGTGGATGCTTTACTTTGGACTGCTCATTCAGACTATAATTTGGCTATCTCTTTAGTATTTGGTTAGATTTTATGGATGCTTTACTTTGGACTACTCATTCAGACTAAAATTTGGCTATCTTTTCAGTATTTGGTTAGATTTTATGTTTGACTATTTTGATCTCCAGTATGACTATCAAGTTAATTTTTTTCAATATCATCTTTTGTATAGCTAAAAGTAGTTATTTGGATTATTATTTAAATTTTTTGTTTGTTAATATTATATTGCATAAAATGTTAATAATAATTATACATTGTATAAGAAGACTATGCACATGTAATTAATTTATAATTATAGTAAAAAATGACAATATTTGAGTATGTGTTTGTCATTTTGATATATTTTGAAGTGACATTTATACATTAAAAATTAATATCATTATAATATATTTCAAATTAAAGCTATCTTGTAATATATTTTTTTGTAATGGATGATAAATGTTGTTATGACACCATATAAAGTAACAATTATAATCATTTTTAAGTAACACTTAACAAATATTGCTATATAGCCATTTAGCAATATTTTTAAAATGTTGCAGCAAACCATTATAAATAAATCATAAGTAGTTTTTTCGTCATTTTATAAATGTTACTTTCAATGACTTAAAAATGCATTTCAAATGTCAATATAAAGTCTTAAAATGATGATTGTGCTTTTATAAATGACATTTTACAAATGTCATTATGTAACTATAAAGCAATATTTTACAAATGTTGTAACAAACCACTATAAATGAGTTGTACATAATTTTTTGATATTTTATAAATGTCACTTTAAATGAATAAAATATTACATGTAAAATGTCAATATAAAGTCTTGAAATGACGATTATGATTTTTCTTTAAATGACACTTAACAAATATTACTCGAAAACTTTAAATCAATATTTTATAAACGTTGCAATAAACAACAATAAATAAATTGTATGTAGTTTTTTTGTCATTTTTAAAATATTGCTTCAAATGATTAGAAGTTATATTTGAAAAATGTCATAATAAGTGGTGCTAAAAATGATGCTTAAAAGTATACACCAACACTTACAAAAAAATATGGCTTTAATATATAACGACACTCAAATAAGTGACACTTGCAGGAAAAGTTGGTACAAGTCTGAAACGACATTTTTCTAAATTTTAACAACATTTCACCATTGTCACTATAAACAATTTTTCTTGTAGTGGGTGAGAGATAGTAGAGGAGAGGTTGGGTCGCGACATGATTTGATTGGAATGATGGTGCCATGATTTGCACAGGCATGTTGTTGATGCGAGTGATAAGTTTGATAATTTACTCAATATCTTTTCTATGAAGGTAAGGTCATTGAGGGATTGTTATGGGCTACAAGAATCAAGAAGAAGAATTAGAAGAAAAAGATGATAAGAAAGCATGAGAAAGCATGGAAAAAGGGTAAGAAGGTTTTTTTTTTGCACTTTTGTTTTTTTCCGTCACTTACGTTTTTGGGTGCACGCCGGTAAATGGTTTGGGCATTTGGAACATATAAGTAATTTATAAAAAGTTGGGGTATTTTAGTTGTTAAGGTGACTTTTTAGGGTATTTTAGTAATGATACCTGTAGGCAGCGAGGTTTAGCGCGCGCCCAAGTATTTAGCAACCATGACACTATGTGGACTTAGGACCCACTAGAAAATACAATATGGGCTTTAAGCCTATATCAGAGATGGGAATTGCCACTCGGATAAGACCTGGGACACAATTTTACACCAACTGGATCCCATAGAGGGCCCCAACAGCCGTCATCAGAGATTGGGCTCAGAAACTGGGTATAGGCTTTTGAATGCCCATCTAACTTTGCAATTGGCCTCCGTTTGTGTTTTGTGTTTTATTACCTTTAATTATTTAATCATTTCTTTTAGTTATATGCAAATGCAATTTCCACCAAGTTCCAATTTTTTTTTGAAGCCCAAATTTGCACATTAGTCCAATTTCTTGCCCATTAGATCTAAACAATAACAACATAAATAAATAACATAAAATAAAATCAAAATCAAAATAAAATAAAAATGAAACATGCATGCAAAAGAAGTGGGGGAGGAGAAAAGAGTTATATCCTTTAAACATGCAAGCATAAATAAAATAAAAATAAAAATGCTTAAAGAAATGGAGGGAGGAGAAAGGAATTTTAACCCTTAAACATAAAAATAAATAAATAAAAAGTAAATCTAAAAAGGTCATCTAAAATCGGGATAATGGTTCAGCGTTTAACAATCACCCTAATCTCTTTAAAAATCAATCAAAAGTTTATTAGCTTCACCAAACAAAACTGTTTTAAAGAATTTAGCTTCAAAATGTATGACCCTCAAAAGTGAATTATGGTTTGAACACCTTTAGAATGCCATACCTTGCATTTCACTTTGAGAATGGACCTTAAGATTCCTCCTTTTCCCTTCTTTTCCTTAGTTTTCAGCTATTGTTGTTCTTTCGGAACCTTCTCCCACTTTCTGCTGCCCTCCTCTCTTTATTCTTCCCTTTTTCCAGCCAACCAAAAAAAAAGCCAAAATTATATATATATATATATATATATAATTTCTTTTCTTTTTCAAAAAGACTTCTTCCTTCTCTTTCTCTTATATTCTTTCTTCTTCTCTTCCTGCATTTTTTTCTTTTTAAGCCCTTGCTTCCATAGATGCAGCCCGGATGCTAGACCTCCCTGAGTGGGACTCCATTCCACCTCCCTTGCATCCATTATGCACCCTCAGTATCTCCATTAGGGACAATATTCCCCTTACTGTATATTTAGTCTCCCACATCTGTGTCTTGGCTTCTTGAGAGGTTAGTACCCAACTCAATCTATTTTTTTTGTAAAATAACATCGGTTTATGATTAGTAGACATCTAATTATCATTTAGAACTAGAATGAGACTGATTAGATTGAGAAAATAGAAAAATCATGCAAACTGATTCCCATTCTCTGAGACGTTGAGGCATTGCCTCATCGTGTTCAAAGAGGCAATTGCCTCCTTACCGTATGGCGATAGCCTAGGGGCAATATTGATGAGGTGTCACCTTTGGGTATTGAGGCGTTGGCTCCTTAGTTGCATTCTATAAAAACTTTTGAATTAAACATAATACTTATCAATTCACTTCCCTATTTTGTTCCTCAGCCTGACGTACACAATTTCAAAGGTGTAGGGAATTTCAACGATGCCCGAGCCCAGTATGATGAGCTCATGGATATAATTAAAGCTCACATTAGAGACATCAAATTTTTAAACTTCATTCTTGCACTTCCATAATGACAGAGGTGGATAGATCATCAACCACTCCATGCATTGATGGAGAGGTGGCTTGATGCTACCCATACATTCCATCTCCCATTCAGAAATTTCACCTTGGATCCTCTTTCCTTTGTCGTTTTTATTGGCATCACATGTGCAGGAGATGTTGTTCCTCTTGACGCGAGCCATCACCAGATGACACCAGACCGTATTGCTTACATTGAGCACCTTATAGATATAATTCCACACATGAAGGGGTCTTATACCATGAATATTGACTCTATTCAGTGCCGGGTCAAGGCTACTACCGTAAATCATGAGATTGACTAGGTGGTGAGGGCATTCCTTATTTACCTGCTAGGCACTACCCTCTCTGCCGACACCGTAAGCTCAATAAATCTAATGTCTCTGATGCTATTGAGAGACATGGATCTAGATCTGGTGTCTTCCTTGGTTTTTAGCTATTGTTGTTCTTTCAGAATGTTCTCCAACTTTCTGCTACCCTCCTCTCTCTATTCTTCCCTTTTTCTAGCAAGCCAAAACAGTCCCCCTCTCTCTCCTCCTTCTCCCCTTTTAATAATTTCTTCCTATTTACTCTCATTAAAAGGTCTCCACCCCTCCTCTCCTATTAGAAACATCCTCATTACTCTTGGCACGTTCATATTATAAATGCAGGAGTAATTCATCCTTTTCTATAGCCTGTAATGCATTATTTAAAAAATAAAGAGGCAGCACTAAGGCGGTGCCTCTTCAAATTGCTATCGTAGAAGCGACATCTCTTCAGTGAGGCATTGCCTTTTAGGTTATTTTCTCTATTGGGCTTAGTGGGCTTAATGGATTCTTCAGGTTCCCTAGGCTTCTAAGGCTTATTGGGCTCAGAACTAAGTCTACGGTCCACTTCAAAGAGAGCTTTTAGGCTTTTGGTCCATTCTTAAGAGTTTTGGGCTATTCTTTTGCATTCGGTGCTCGTTTCATTTCATCATTGGGCTTCTATTATGGGTTGATCAAACTGGATGTCCATAGTTTGCCCCCTTGAATATTGAGATTGTGTAAATTCTTTCCTTGAGGTACAACCAAAGAGGTTATTTCCTTGATATTTGTGCCGTTAGCCTTGGGGTACAACCCGAGATGTTATTTTTTAAAATTCATGCTGTCAGCCTTACCTAAGAGGTTATTTTCCCAAAATTTGTGAAGTAAGCCTTAGGGTATAAACCGAGAGCTTATTTCCTCAAAAAATTATGCCGTCAGCCTCGGGGTACAACATAAGAGGTCAATTTTCTCAAAAATCGTGCCACCAGCCTCGGGGTACAACTCGAGAGGTTAATTCTTTCTCTTTCAATTTTCTCATTAAATTGTTGTTTCAACTTTTCTTATATATATATAAACTCTTTCTTTTCTTTTTCAAAAAGACTTCATCCTTCTCTTTATCTTCTATTCTTTCTTCTTCTCTTCCTGCATTTTTTTCTTTTTAGACCTTTGCTTCCATAGATACTGTCCGGACACTAGACCTCCCCAAGTGGGACTCCATTCCACCTCCCGTGCATCCGTTATGCACAAAAAGGGCAATAAAAATAAATAAAGTGCTGAAATAAACAAATAAACAAATAAATATGGCAACAATAAAATGATATAAATAATTAAGGTGACATTTTTATCATAAAAATGTGAACTTTATGATAAAATGCCAACTTTACTATAAAAGGTGTAAATGCAATAAAAATTGCAAAAATACGAAGAAATAATAAAAATACAAAAATAAATAAAAAAT
>CATIWM010469428.1:0-15664 GCA_949671775.1 Mallotus repandus
AATTTCTGATTTGGTTTGATTCAGTTACTTTGGTTCAATTTGATTTCTCGTCTAGTTTGATCGGTTCAATTTTTTAGAGTTTGGTTTGATTAATTCAGTTCAGTTAGAAAAAGAGACAAAAACTAACCAAATGTTCACCTCTAATTGAAAGCCCACAAAAAATAAGTATGATTGCCTACAGTATTGAATAAAATTAAATAAAGTTTTGAATAAAAAGTATATTTTTCACTATTTTCAACTATTTTAAAAATATACATTAAATTTAAAAATAAATTAATTTTTTATTAATTGAAAATAAAAAAAATATATATTTAACTTTAAATACATTAAAAGAATAAAATATAAAATTTTAATCGATTGAAGTATTTTTAATAAAAATTATTTAATGCCTTTTAAAGTGGTATTTAATTGGATGAAATTGATGAAAATTTTTTAAAATGTAGCAATTTAACTTCTAAACACAAGTTTAGGGATGAAAATTTTTTAAAAAGTCCTTATTGTACAAATATAAAAGTATTAGGGCTCAATACAACATAATTAAAATTTAAGGACTCAATAGAACAAAACGTTAAAATTCAAGGACTTAAGAATGAGTTTTTCCAAAATAAAACATAGTGTTGCACCGAGCAACCCACAGAAAAACAGGACAGAAAAAGGCGCGCAATATAAAATAAACTTAAAATCAGCACATAACCATTGCCATTCTTAATTCTTATGCGTTTGCGGTACTCTCATACATGGCGCCACGTTAAATTCTCATGCAAATCCCCTTCAATGGCTATCTCAATTCCACACTGTTACTACATCACCCCCTCAACCCTTAAAACACAGCACCCATTCTCAAACAGAACCCATATATCAACAAACCCACCTCTAATTTTTCTCAAAAATAATATCCCTTCTCTTAAAGAGACGTGCAAGCAATCCACCCTCCAGGATGCTTTTCACTCTTTCAATCTCCTTTTCCCTCGGCACGGTAACCCTGATCAACTTTATGCGCCACTTCTTGAATTGTGTGCAGCCGAGAAGGCTTTGTTACAGGGCAAACAAATTCATGCCCATATTATAAAGTCCAGTGTCGTGTTGGATTCTGTGGTCTTGAACACTAAGCTTGTTTTTATGTATGGAAAGTGTGGGTCTATTTTTGATGCGGAGATGGTGTTTGATAAAATGTCTGAGAGAAGTACTTTCACGTGGAATGCTATGTTAGGTTGTTATGTTTCACATGGTGAACCTTTACGAGCTCTTGAGATGTATAGGGAAATGCGAAATTCTGGGGTTCCTTTTGATTCATATGCCTTTCCTGTTTTATTTAAAGCGTGTGGTATAGTTGAGGATCTTGGCTGTGGGGCTGAAATTCAGAGTTTAGCTATTAAATATGGGTATGATTCTATTGTGTTCGTTGCCAATTCTCTTGTTGCTATGTATGCCAAGTGTAATGATTTAAATGGGGCAAGGAAATTATTTGACAGCTTGAATGGGAGAAATGATGTTGTGTCATGGAATTCTATAATATCTTCCTATTCTGGGAATGGACGGTGCACGGAGGCATTGGGATTGTTTAGAGAAATGCAAAAGATTGGTGTTGACACAAACACTTATACTCTTGTTGCTGCTCTTCAAGCATGTGAAGATTCATCATTTATGAAATTGGGTATGGAAATACATGGTGTCATCCTGAAATCAAGTCTAGTTCTTGATGTTTATGTGGCCAATGCATTGCTAGCTATGTATGTCAGATTTGGTAGAGTAGCTGAGGCCACTGTAATTTTTGAGAAGTTGCAAGTGAAGGATATTGTTACATGGAATTCCATGCTCACAGGTTTCATCCAAAACGGTCTTTATACTGAAGCTTTGCAATTCTTTTATGATTTGCAGAATGCTGCTTTAAAACCTGACCAGGTTTCTGTAATAAGCATTGCTGTGGCATCTGGCAGACTGGGATATCTATTGAATGGAAAAGAAATTCATGCCTATGCAATAAAGAATGATTTTGATAATAATGTGCTGGTCGGGAATACACTTATAGATATGTATGCAAAATGCTGCTGCATAAGTTATGCTGGCCGTGCTTTTGATAAAATGCCAAACAAAGATTTCATTTCATGGACTACGGCAATAGCTGGTTATGCTCAAAATAGTTATTATCTTGAGGCTTTAGAAGTGCTAAAGCAAGGGCAGATGGAAGGGATTGATGTGGATGCAACAATGATGGGAAGCATCTTGCGCGCATGCACGGGAATGAATTGCTTATTACAAGTGAAAGAAATCCATGGTTATGTTTTAAGGCGATGTCTGTCTGATCTTGTGCTACAGAACACAATCATTGATGCGTATGGAGATTGTGGAAGTATTGACTATGCAGCACGAATGTTTGAGTCAATTGAATACAAAGATGTTGTGTCCTGGACAAGCCTGATTTCTTCTTATGTCCACATTGGTCTTGCAAATGAGGCTCTTGAAGTTTTTTATTTAATGAAAGAAACTACTGTTGCACCTGACTCTGTAACTCTAATAAGCATACTCTCTGCTGTTTCCAGTTTGTCCATCTTGAAGAAAGGAAAAGAAATTCACGGTTTCATAATCCGGAAGGGATTCATCTTAGAAGGATCTATATCAAACGCTCTTGTGGATATGTATGCTCGGTGTGGAAGTTTGGAGAATGCATATAAAATATTTATTTGTACAAAAGTTAGAAGTTTAGTTTTATGGACGGCTATGATCAATGCATATGGCATGCATGGGCGTGGTGATGCAGCCGTAGAATTATTCATGAGAATGAAGGATCAAAAATTAATTCCTGACCATATTACATTTTTGGCACTTCTTTATGCATGCAGTCATTCAGGATTGGTTGATGAAGGTAAAAGAGTTCTTGAAATTATGAAATGCGAATATCAGTTGGAGCCATGGTCAGAACATTATGCCTGTTTGGTAGATCTTCTTGGCCGTGCGAATCGCATAGAAGAAGCATACCAATTTGTGAAAAGCATGCAGACTGAACCTACTCCTGAAGTGTGGTGTGCACTTCTTGGGGCTTGCAGGGTTCACTCAAATGAAGAAGTAGGAGATATTGCAGCAGAGAAGCTCTTGGAATGGGACCTGGATAATCCAGGAAATTATGTGCTTGTGTCCAATGTCTTTGCGGCCCGTGGCAAATGGAAAGATGTTGAGGAAGTGAGAATGAGAATGAAGGGAATTGGGTTGACGAAAAATCCTGGATGTAGTTGGATTGAGGTTGGCAATAAAATTCACGCATTCCTTTCTAGAGACAAATCTCACCCTGAGTGTGACAGGATTTACCAAAAATTAGCTCAAATTACTAAGAAATTAGAGAAGCAAGGAGGGTATGTGGCTCAAACCAAGTTTGTGTTGCATAATATAGGGGAAGAAGAGAAAGTTCAAATACTCTATGGGCATAGTGAAAGGCTAGCCATTGCATATGGTTTACTGGGCAGTGCTGAGGGTACTCCTATTAGAATTACAAAAAATCTTAGAGTTTGTGATGATTGCCATACTTTCTGTAAGTTAGTTTCAAAATTCTTTGAAAGAGAACTAATTATAAGGGATGCTAGCAGATTCCACCATTTTAAAGATGGAGTCTGCTCTTGTGGAGATTTTTGGTGATTGCAGAAGAGGTTATATGAGAATTTGGCTTGCGAGAACCCTTTGGTTCGTCCTTCCTGCTGGAGATGGGAGTCACTCTTAGATGGAAAGAACTATGAATTCCTATAATAACTTTTTGACGGAGGTTCAAGTCCTTAGACACATTCCAAACAAACTGAGCTAGAGATTGAATTTAGATCCAAATCCGGTGCTGCTTCAGGTATGGAGAGGAAAACTCGGCCAGCCACAATTAGAAAGGTATGCAAACCGTTCTCCAGACTCATGATAATTTCGGGATTATTTTGGTCAAAGAAAAAAATTTAATCATCAATTTCCATCACTGTTTTCATCAGGGGGTCACTAGTTTTTATCATTTTTCAGAAAACTGCGCATTGATTTATATCTCTCGCTTCAATGATTATATGCATGTTAATAACATGTCAAGATTAATTAGGGTTGCAGCTGCAGCCAAAGAGAGAGAGAGAATTATTTTGAGCTTGAGGAGCTGTTTGCTGGCTATTTGATGGTGAATAGCCCCTCCATTTTTCTTGTATTTCAATTTTCCTTGTATAATTAGTTAATATTTTCTTTTATTGTGTTTTTTTATAATTATATTTGAGAATTCATCCACTCTTTATGAGTTGTTATTCACTCATTGGGAGTTATTAGCGATTACAAGATACTGGTCAACCATTATTGATGATTATCTTTCTTTGACAAATTTTAATTAATATGTTAATCGTGTTGAAAGGTTGTTTGAAGCATCAGTGGCCATAAAAAAAAATCCCCCCTTCTATATGATACTGAAAATGGAGAAAATTTTTAAGTGTTTCATGAAAAGTTCAAGTGGTGATTTTAAGTAAAAGAACAAGAATTTGCCACAACTTGGTTAGATTTTCCTTATTTTGTTGCAAGTTATTGTATCAGATTGACCTTTATTTTGTATTTTATCTTGAATCACTTATTCTTTTTGTGTAATCTCTATTGGCAAAAGAAAAAAAAAAGTAAAAACATGTTGAGATTGGCAGAAGATTTCCTTGATAATCATCCGGAGAATTGCGTGACAACTTAAAAAATTCCTGGAAGTTTGGTTTCATTCCCTAGGCTGATGATCAAATAATTCCTCTCAACTGGGATAAACTATTGTCTTTATGAATAGTTCAAATGGTAAAATGTATGAATATTCTGGTGTAGAGGTTAGGGATCAAATTCTCCACCCCTGTCTTCTCATTTTGTGACTATCGGATTTAATCACTTGATCTAGTTGTTCAAAAAATTAGGATAAGCCATTGAGCTGTGATTTCATTTCATACGCTACAATACTGAACTTTTTTTTTTAATGGACTTACTGCGTACTGGACTTAAGGTGTTTGCTTAATCAAGAAATTCTAGGCTGTGCTGTCATTGAAAAAAGTTAACTTTGTCATGCAGATTGGAACACAGTATTTTTATTGTTAGCATGCCAAGAGTAAAGAAAAGGTTTAGTGTATCTTCTTCAGTCGTGTGTTTCATATATGCCAAGAAGAGGAAGGACCACACCAAGGGTTCACATTCATGCATTTCTATGCGACTGTTACTGCCACAACCACGTGAATGCCTCCATTCTTAATAAATAGCCTTTGAAGTCAGCGATGCATGAAACTTGCAGGTATTTTTCTTCTTTTTTGTTTCAGATTTCCAACACCTCTCGTGGCTGTTCTTGGGAACTGGAATAATTGGCAATGACTTTAGGCTTGAGAAAATTTCATGTGAGCTTAGTTTTAACAAATTAAACCTTGTTTGTCGAATAAGCATTTCTTCTCCGCTGAACTATTGCTGGCAAAAGACTGCAAACTATGATTTACGGACAATTTAATTAATAGATGTTTCTTTGTGTTTGTCTCTTTTTTTTCTTCCTTATACGTGTTATTTAAACATTACAATTAAAAATCATTTTTTATATGTGTTTTTATTTTTTGTCTTCTTATCCGTCGGTACTATCTAGATTGCATGAGGCTAGTTGTATGGATTTGGCTCAGGCATCAAGTTGGACCATTTGTTCCCAGCAGGCCTCACACGGTATCTGGTTGGATCAAGTCCAAGAATTGCAAAACCTAGCTGCCAAACAATTTGGTTTGCTTGAACTTCTTAGTTAAAGTTCATATATTTAATGCAAATAAATTTTTATGCACATAGAGATTCACATATTTTAGGCATATTACATCCGCAACCATATGTGTTTATATGATTTTCATTTTAACATTTGTACTTTTAGTTTTATCAAATTAACACCTCAATTTGTCTATAACCTATTATATAAACACGTATTTGCACTGTTGTCAAAACATAGTAGCATACAAATAGCAAATTCATGCAAGTATAGAGGGTATAGTAGTAAATTCATGCAAGTATAAAAGGTAAAGTGGTAAATTCACGCAAGTATAGAGAGTAAAGTGGTAAATTCATGCAAATATAGGTATTTATATAATACGCTATAAGTAAGTTAATGTGTTAATTTAGTAAAATTGAAAATATAAACAATAAAGTGACAAATTCATGCGAATATAGGTGACCGCGAATATATTGTGTCTATATTTTAAACTTCTTTACAAACATGGAAACCGATGAAATAACATTAAATGACCTCAAATGAACCTTGACTATTCAGAAAAAAAAAAAAGGCCCTTCGACATTTTTTATCCATATATGATTTCTTTTTTATTGAATGTGTTTTAGTTGAATAAGACTAATTAATCCTAAAATTGTGTGGAGTAATTTGAAAATCACATGCATTCAATAATAAGAACATATTTGAGTAGGTAAATTGTGAATTTTTTTTTTACTGGAGATAAATATAATCATTAAATAATACCCACTTCACATTACTAGGGTTTAATGACATGTAGTGTTAGAGTTTTACCATCCAAACTACATATCCTTCGTAAATTTTACTATCCATTTATGTGGTGAAATTTTTACTATTCAAACCATCCATTGTTCGTGAGTCTCAATGTGATGGGGTTTTTACTATGCAAATAACACATTCTTGAACCTTTTATATCATTAAAACAAGTATGAATTCAACATTACTTTGGGTGTGGATGCTAGGAATTCCATTATGAATTTGAAATTATGTAGCTTTATGTTAATGAAAATTAGAAACAAATTTATTATAAATTTAAAAACTCATCCAATAAGAATCTAAAGCAATATTTAACTAAATATTATTTAAAATTTTTGTATTCAATAAATAAAATTTCAAATTAAATATTTAGAGAAACACAAAGTATGGGACTTAGGAGGAGTAAGATTCCCTTCCCACGTTAAAAAACAAAAAAAATCTACCCCATTAATTAAGCAACGTATAAAGTTTTCCATGTTTGAATCCACTAATTAAATAACATACAAAATCTTTCAGGCTTGAATTCATTTTTTTTTATCGGATTCATAGATTATAACAATTTCAATACTAATAAATTGGGTATCATAATCTATTACAAACTACTAAATTACTTATCATAACTACAACAACTAATTATCAAATTACTATTATAATTATAATTATTATTATATATTATTTGTCAATTTAATCACTTCACTTCATAGCAATCAAAGCCCTAGGACAATACATGCAGAAATATGATTACGAAGAAGATAACAAAATAAAAACTACAACTATCAACTATGTAGTTTCTTGGCCTTTGAGGATGCCATACAGGCAGACACTTTTAAGTCATTTGTGAACTCTATTATCTGTTATTATAATTATTTTATATATATATAATTAATATTATGAGAAGGATCATGAGACCTGAAGTTAACCATGTGACATTAGAGCTTCCAAGAACTTAGGCTTGTTATTGATGTTAATCGATCATCTACAAGTCACGAGCTTCCTCCCCTTCACTACTGTTAATAAAGTGGATCCTTCCTAGCTACCATCTCAGGCTCAGCTGCAAAATCTTCGGTACTCCCATAAATCTGCTGCACAAATTTGATTTATGCCTCTACTTCTTTTTCACATTTTTATGTATTTTCTAGCTTTTATTCTAGCATACATGTGGTTTCCATTTTTCTTAAAATAATTATGACATGAAGGCAGAACCTTTTTTCCTACGTGTATATATGTGTTCCAGTGACAAACATTTCTTATGCAAATTAAGTACATAGAAACAATAGCAGGCAGGGAGAGCTGGCAATGGCATTAAAAATTACCTGTAACTTGATATTGACAACTGAATACGAACAAACCTAACTAGTTTCAAAGAGAGTTGTTGCTACAAACCAGCTAGTTTAGTTAGGTTAGGCATGAGGATGAGGCAAGTAATATAAAATTAAATTACATTAGCATCTCTCAACCAAAATCCAAAGCATTGCATTGAAATACTAAACCAAACTATTTACATTTTAGCCAATAATTGCAGGCAGGAGCAGCAGCAGGAGCAGGAGGCTCATCACGGCAGTGACTTTCTGCCTCCATGTGTGTACATCTGAGAAGGGAAGGGAAGGAACAGTCAAATTTTGCAAAGTTGTAGTACGACTCCCTTTTTCTGTATAGTCCACGCTTACTACAGTGTGCAGTGGCGTGTGGTGGTGGGCACCCCTTCAAATATCAGCTCAGACTCTCTCCCACCCTGCCATGCCGCCCTATATTTCTACCACCTGTAACCCTAGTACCCACACCTATGTGTAGATCCTTCTTTAGCTACTCCGCTGCCCTTCTCTTTCTTAGCTGTCCAACATGATGGTGCCTTCTTTTAATTCACTGCTCTGGGTTTTTGTCCTTGCGATATTAAGTCCTTCGTTAAGCTCCTTTACATCTGTCAACATATACCCTTTATATATTTATACAATCCCCCGGTTTGTTTACTCTCTGGGGGTTTCCTTCTCTTTTGATTTCCTCTCCTTTTGTGTTCTCTTCTTTGTTAGATACATTTCTGTCTGCTGTTTATACTTTCTTTCTCTTTGTAACTCTCATGAGTTTCACTCCCAATTCAGTTAGTTACTTTTTCTTTTCTTTCATTTTTGTTTCATTTCTTGAACCTAACCATTTGCACCATCTTTCTTTATCTTTTGTGTCTTAACTTTTTTTTTACCAATTACTGGTTTTTTTTAATGCTTGTTGATTCTTCTTTGAATCAAACTAGAGTTTTTATTTGTTCCTGATTCAAATGCAACCACCAATCAAATTTCTTGATCATTCTTGCTTTCATGCATATTTCTTATTCTTTCTTGTGTATTGACATCTTCTTGTAAACTTATCCCTCAAGATCAAGAACCATTCTTGACTGGCGTAGGGTGCTGACTCTTTCTTTATGTGTGATTAGAATTGTTCACAATGGAAGAGGTGAAGCTGCCAGCATGATCTAGCTTTGGTTAGAGAGGCAGCAGAAAGAAAGGCACAGAGACAAAGAAAATGTGGTGGTGGCTGAATGCTAACCCTAGCTAGGTCATGCTCTGACAGCCTCACTCCTTCCTATTTGGGGACCCGATGTAATAGAGATTCCAAAACACCCTTCAAATTTTGGGTGATAAAAAAAAAGGTGTAACCAATCACTGTAAGTATATTCCTTACCATTCTCTTAGTTTTTTGGGTTGTCCGGCATGCGTTTACCAACTTTTTCTTTTTAAGTTTTGCTTTTTTTTTTTTTTTTTTTTGGCTTTTGCATTCTTTCTCTCGCAACTTTATTTATGAAAGGGATTGTGAAGTCAAATGTCATTTCCTCTGTGCTTTTGTTTTCTTCTCTGTTTCTGCTTTTTCTTTTTTGTTATTTTATTTTTGTAATAAGCTTTTTTGGTACACTGAAAATCCTATATGGACTCGTCAGGTTTTCAGCTTCATCAGTTTGTAGCTGTTATTTTGTGTTGTTTTATGTTTTTTCTACAGAAGAGTCAAAGATGTGCACATGGGAATATACTTTTTATCATTGTATGGAGAAATTTCTATGGTCTGTAGGACTGTTTTGTTTGTTGTCATTAAAGTCGTATATATTCAAATGACTATTATTTTGAGGGCATATATTATCTGGATTTAAAGGTGTAGATATATCTCAGATTTGGTTCCAATGTTGGGTAGTTAAAATTTTAGTTCTTTGCAGCACATCATTTGCTTAACCATTCAATTCTTGTGATGTGATCATTGAATGATTATCACAGTTTAGGTACGTGACATTCATTTGAGGGAGTATTCTTAGATTTTCATGAAATGATAAATAGATGCCTTGGCACATTATCAACCAGTCGCGTAATTTACTTTTATTTTATTGGTCTTGTCTTGACATGATTTGTTTTGTTATTGTTTTCGGAAGATTTTCGGGGAAGTATTAGTTTTTTTGTTGTTCTCTAAGCTAAAGCTTAGCAAGTAATAATTAGTTGATACCATGTTATGGATTTTGTGAAGATTCAATCTTGAAATCGTTGTGATTGGGTTTTGCACAATAAAATTGGCTCTACAGTCTCTATTTTTCTTGGTATGAACCATTGGGAATCTATACGTCAAGCTCATTGAATTCTGATTAATGGTCATAAATTCTGATTAATAGTCATAAGACAATAAGATTGGTAAAAGTCTCCGAATAATTTTTTTTAGGAGACTTGGGGCCATTTAACCGAAAGCTTTAAAGGCTTTGGCAAGCTTTATTTCAGGTCAAATAGAAATTATTTTTTCCTCTCAAATTTTTAAGTTCAGTAAGGTTTTGGAATGTATTGTACGCATGTACAATGTATTATTGTATGCATTATTTTCCTCCATTCATTAGTAAGAAGACTTGCCTAAAAAAGCAAAAACTTGTACGCATAAGTTGGTCTCCAATGTGTGATTGATGAAAGTTATTTTACCTCAGTAGTGAAAAATTGTTAAAAACAAAATTTTGCTTGTAGTTCACAAATTTTACCCTGTTGAATCTTCCAATAATTTGAACATGTCAATACTTAATGTTAGGTATGTCAGCTATAATTTTGTGTGTATAGTAGTAAGGTTTAAAAGCTTGTATCAAACAAGAATTAATAACAGAGAGTCTCTTTTGCAAAGACAATTTTGCTGCAGTTAGTTCACATCATATCTATATGGAATATGCCACGCCCTTCGTAGTGATTAGTGCTTTTTCTTTCGCCTTTCTTCTAGTTCAGTAAATGAATGGAATTTTTTGCATCATCAATTTAGATTAGTGATTATAATATAGCCTATTTCAACCCAAAATGGTGATACAAATGTTACCAACCCAAAGGTGGATTCAGAAAGTTGTGATAATAATCAACAAAGAAAAGGAAAGTAAAATAGAACCCAAGAATATAAAAGATCCTTTAATTAACGAAACCCAACAATTTGAGGATTTCACATCAAACCAAAATAAACTAGACATTATATATGAAGAATGTACACGGGTAAAGTGGTATTTTATGGTGGGATGAAGAAGTTAATCATCATTAATGAATAAATTAGCCAAATGAACATTTTTAGCCAAAGTTTTAGGAACTTTGTGGGATTTTTTTTTTTTAGTGTAGGGTTAAGATCATGTTTTACACCTATCGATATTTGGACGTGGGGTGACTCTGCATTCAACAATTGGTTCCATCTGCACAAACCTACCAAAAGGATCAAAACAAGTTGAAAGAAACAGAATGTCAAAATCAATTACCAACTTTATCAGAATTTATATCATTTTCTTAATCCACCTTTGTCGGATTGTTTTACTTTACTGATTAAGACAATTTAACTTTGCTTAACTACTTAGTACATATTTGTTTACTTTTATTAATTAGGAGACTGACACCAATTAGATGCATGAGGACTGAGTTTCTGACAAATGGCTAGTATATGCCTCTTTATTTATACTGTAATGTTAGTTAGAAATAAATTTTTTAAAAAAAAGGTGCTATGCAAGAGAACATATACTAACTATTGTCTTCATCTGATAGGCCAGAAAAAAATTATTTTATGAAATATATCCGAATTTAAAGATTCTTGTTAATATTCATAAAATTACATACAACAGTTTAAAAAGTAATACATCTCTCGGTGTTTTAGCTGTATAATTAATATATATATATATATATATATATATCTATATATTTTTTTTCATTTCTATTTTATTTTATATATAATGGGTGGGTGGAGATAAAAATATTTAGTTCAAAATTTTTACCACCACTTGGCAAATGTTTGACCTTCACATCATGCATCCAAGCTCGACTTCATTGGCTTATCGATTTTTTTTTTATAACCCATACAGTAAGAGGGGTAAATCAATTATTTCCTGCAGTTTGCAGCATATTATTTGTGGCAGGTCGTAACAAAATACCTTCACAACACTATTTATATGGCAACACAATGTTTATGTGGCAGATCTTGACAAGAAACCTTATATATATATATATATATATAATCGTGGAATGTGTTACATCTAGAATTTGCAAGAACTTCCACTGAAATTCAAGCCTCTTTTCTCCGATAGCTGAGAATGTAGAAAGAACTAAAAGGTGTAGGGATTAATTAATTAGAAACGAATATTGGATGGTGTTAGGTTATGAGTTCCTGACATCTTGTAAGTAAAAATTTTGCATATAATTAGAATCCATGAAAAAGTAAAAGGGTCCCGCATAAACTGGTTATGGTTAGTGGTTAGCACTCTTTCTTAGGTTTCATTAACGTAAAGTGGATAAAGGGGGTGAGGTGAGATATAGAAGAACTCACTAACCTTGTCTGCATGGTGTGGCGTGGGAATGATAATGTTCATTTTTGTCTTAGCTTTGGACCACTGCCATCTATTTTGCTTTCTTAATTCTTTTCTTTATTGTTTTTCATTATATTGTATTTCTTTTTTCTTATTATAAGCAACAGAGCATCAGATCACCAAATAGAAGAAAATCATATATATATACACACACACACACATAATGTACTCTCATCTTCTATATCTTCTGTTCAGAATAGAAAACCTCCGTCTCTCTCTCTATCCATCCTTCCAAGAAGAAGCTGTATATTTTGATGTTCATCGTGCACCAGTAACAGTTAAGCTGCCAGCATGATCTAAACTTCCTTTGTTATTAATAATGTTCATTCAAAAGGATAGATCAGATCATGTGGTAGCTTCACCTGTTGATGGCATCACGACTAAACCCTATTCCAAAGTGTTTAATTCAACTCGTCTCAAATTCTGATTCTTCTCATTGTCCTCTATGTATGCTCAACTGGGTTTGCAAGGTTAGTTAAATTCTGCTCAATTTTAACTTGCTCATTGTTTATGTTTCACTTTTTTGTTTCTCTTTGCCTTGCGGAGCAGGAGAGTACTGGAACTTGAATCTTTGTTCAAGTTGAAGGATGAATCAAATGGTATATGCAGTTTATGCTTTAATTTTCTTATTGCATATGCATAAAGGGTGAGGCTTTTTTCCTTGCCAATCTTCTGGCCTCCATTGTTGTGCTCAGCTTTGAATTTCCAACATTTGGCAATTCTGTCGGTGAATAAACGAATTAACAAGTAATTTTACCAAGTATAATTAATAAATATATATTAAATGTTGGAAATACTATTGCTAGGGTTTCTAGAGGCAGATTTTCTCACATCATAGACTGGTTGGTGCTTTTTAGATCTAAAACCTCTTATCCTTCATGCATAGAGCCTCTCCATTCTATTTTTTAATTTTAAAGTTTGTAGTTTTATTTTAAATATTATGATTTTTTTTCTTTTTTTATTAATGGGTCAATTAACTTAAATATTAATGGATCGCATAATTCTTTTAATTTAAGTAAAAATAATAGTTTCATAAATGAATGGCAGCAAGAATCAAATGTTGTACATGATAGTATAATTTCTTAAATTAATGATTAGGAGATCAAATTTTATATTTCTTGATATTTTTTGAGAAAAATTGGTCAGTATATGATTTTTAAATTTTGGCTTATTGTGATTTTTTTTTTTTATAGAATATGATGATTTTTGATGAGTTAAAAACTAACGCATATAATACTTGATGTGATATAGAAGAAGCAAAAAGTGAAAAAGGAAAAGGTGGGAACTTAAAAGAGCACTTGCACTTGAATCTTTCGTGGGTGGCCTACTTATATGGTGTTTGTTGGTTTTTTTATCTCAAGAAGATAATTTTGTTTATTCATAGGAATCCTGAGAGTGCTGCTACCCGACATGTACGTATCGCAACAAATCACCTAGCTTGAATCTGGGATGCAACTGCAACAAATATTATATGGTATTAATTAAATTATATGCATATTTTTATGTATAACACTTGTCTTAATCTTTGTTTGAGGATCTTCCATTAATTATTTCATTTGAATTCCTTTCTTAGCATTAAAAAAAATGAAAAATTGAACTTGTAAATGGAAAAAGCATGCAAGCTCATTTGCAGTTCTACCATTTTCTAAAGCAAGCCTTAATTAGCAAGTAAGTATTGGGGCTGAAAGGGTGCAAATATTTACTAATTCATTTTTATTTATTGTTAATTACAATTGAGGAAATTATAGGTTTTGAATTGGAAACTTATTTGATGTACATAAAAGATTCGACTATTTGGTCAAATAAGCGTGGACACCATTTCATATTTTTTGAGTTATCTATTGGAAGAAACATATTAATTAATTTAGTAGTTGAATGCCTAACAAACATAGTGAAAGAAACGCAACTATTGGAAAAAAAAATTAAGAAAGACATAAATGACATCTAACAAACTGAAATGTAATAATTAAGTTGTTGGATATAGAGATGAGATCCCATTGAAATGATGATAGACTAAATTAAATGCCAACTTTCCTAGACATGATTTGAGACTGGCATATGCATTATTATTATTATTATTATTAATGGTTGCTGTTAAGTGTTACCGCCGGTCAACGAAGCATTGATATTGATATTTTAAATAGGATGGAGTATTTGTATTGGATATTTTTTTGACAACAAAATATGGGTCTTATTATTTTTTTATTTTTAAAATACGTGAAAGATATAGCTGAGACATGTAGATGATACAATATGATACTTTGAAGGCATGGACATTTTTTAGTTCTATATTTTTATAATTTAATTTAATTAATTTAATATTTAATTTACAATTTTTATGTTTATTTTGTATATGACAATAATAAATAACTAATTAATAATTATATTAAATTTTTAAATTTTATAAAATTTTTATTGTCATACTAATTTTATTTTTTTTAATAAATTATCTTTATATAATAAAAAATAATATATTTTATATAAAATATATATGAAATATGTTATGTTCATGTCATATTTTTAAATTTTAAAAATTATCGTATCATTGTATTCGTGTCTGTTTTTTATCTACTAGTAGTGTAAGGACAATTCTTTCTTTTCAAAAGTAAAACTTTACCATTAGTTACCATATTATATCAATTTTAATTGCATAATTAATTAAAATAATGAAATTTAAAAAAAATCGATGAACTGTTGTGTCATGAGCATCAGATGCAAAGATTTATAAAGTATCACTAGTAGCGATATACTATTCAAATGATTATCCATTATTAATTTTATAGTCTCCATATTTCTTTACTTTTTTCCTAATGTAGACACAAAATTAGATATCATTTTTATTAGAGCCGGAGAGAAATTGGATTGCGAGGACAGATAAAACCATGCAACCACCCTATACTTTTTTTTTTCATTATTCAGTTGGAGGTCACACAAAATGAGGAACTCTTGGGTAAATTTATTTCTGTTTTATAATTATGTTCTCTTCATTATGAACTTTATATGTAATACAATTAGTTTGTATTTATTATATTTCTAATTTCAAAAGTTAAACATCTAACTACAATTACTACAAACATATTTATAAACTTCTTTTTTAAAAATTATGAGTTATTTTTTAAAGGTATATTGATATAAAAAACTATAATATTTTTTACTTTTTAAAAATATATATCTAATTTTTAAAAATAGCAAAACTAAACTAACTTACTATTTTTTTTGCAATTATAGCACAATTTTAATTTGGTCAAAATTGAAAATAAAATATACACCTAAAAGCTGAGGTGGACAAACTCCTTGTAAATAAATGGGATCCAAACTCCTAAATAATTGGGATCTAGCCAACCCTT
>CATIWM010469429.1:0-18008 GCA_949671775.1 Mallotus repandus
ATTATGGACTTAATTGTAAACATTTATAATCTTCTCCTATTTAACATTGGAATTAATACCACACATATCTCATGTATTTCTCATGTCTATATGTTATGCATGTTATGCAAATAAATGTAATGTATTAGGTGGGCGTTACACTAATCCATTAATTTTAAAAACTAATATTATTCTAACTAAAAAAATTATGATAATAAAAATTAAAAAAATTAAATTAATATGATATATTTTATTTTTAAATTATTAAGCCAAAAATTTGAGAAGTATTTTTTTTCATAATTCAATATCTATATATCTATATCTATATATATATATTAAAATTTGAACTCTAAAGTTATTAAGCCAAAAATTTGACAAGTGTCTATCTTCATATTTGAATATTCACTCTAAAAATTAATGTGTCAAACTATTAAAAATCCTAATTTTTTTATTAAAAATAAAATATTTACCAAATTTATTTAGTATTATTTTTTAACTAAAACATTATCATACATATTTCAATACTACTCAAATTCTAAAAATTCTATTTTTTTATTAAAAATAAATTATTTACCACTTCTTTCAAAAAAAAAAAAAATTTACCACATTCATTTAGTATTATTTTTTAACTAAAACATTATCATACATATTTCAATACTGCTCAAATTCTAAAAATCCTAATTTTTATTAAAAATAAAATATTTATCACTTCTCTAAAAAAAATATTTACCACATTCATTTAGTATTATTTTTTAACTAAAACATTATTTTATAGATTTCAATACTACTCAAATTCTAAGAGTATTTATTTATTACGTATTTTTCTACCTTAAATCATTCAAAATATTTTTTTCAAACCATTAAAAAATTACAGTAATTACTTAGTATTATTTTTCTTAACTAAAACACTATTATACATACTTCAATACTAATCTAATAATTCTAAAAACAAATCTTATTATAACTAAAAAATTATGACAACAAAAATTAAAGAAAATAAAATTAGTGTGATATATTTTATTTTTAATTTATTTAGTTATTCATTCTATTCCAATTATTTATTTAATAATTTTATTTTACAGTCTGCGCATTGTGCGGATTCACAACTAGTTAACTCCTAAAATGTTATGCATTGAATTATTAAAATTCATAATATTTTTCTATAAAAAATTAATAAATTCATTTTTATTAAAATATACATGTTTTATTTAATATAAAATATTCTAATTTAATTACTTTTAAAACATTACTCTTCATTTCCATAAAAAATAATTTCTTTTATTTTAACTGAAACATTCTAATATATTCAAATAAAAAACACTTTTCTTTTTTAACCTAAAAATAAAAATATGTAATTTTTCACCCATTTTCTATATTTATTTTATTTTATTTTATTTATTCAATAATTATTATTCGTATGCATATTAAAATAATATGCACTCTTAATAAAAAATAATGAGTTCTAATTTTTATATTTGATTAATTTGTAGTTTTTATTTTATTATAATTATTTAATTACTTATTTTAAAATATGTATATTACTTGCAGTTTGCGCAAAGTGTGGATTCATGACTGTTGTAAAATTGAAGATCAGATTGTGAATATTATAGAGCAAATTGTAGCTAAAATAATTGAAATAATAAATTGAAGAAAATATGGAACATAACTATTGCACAACTGATTAGAGTCTAAACAATTGTACTAAAAATCACCTCAAGGTAAATTTTCAGGAAAGAGTGGTGGGTCATAATGGTCCCACTTAAAAACCACACTCCTTAGATAGAATTTTACTAGGACAAGTAATTTTAATAGCACAATAATTCAAGAAAACTAAACTCGACAATAGCTATGAGAAAGCGAACACACAAATTTTTATGTGGAAAATCCCAAACAAATCGGGGAAAAACTACGAGCAAGACTAGATGAATTTCACTATGAAAAATAATAGGAGTTACAAAATATTTCTCTCTATACTCCAAGGAGAATACAATAAAATTCTCTCTTAAATAGGAGATACCCCACTCTCTATATATTTTTCTTCACAAAGAGATTGCTCATAATTACTCACCAACTCACTAACTCTCACTAACACAATGCTCACACAATACACTCTTTTGTGCTTATGTTTCTCTCCCCGTTGTCTGTATTTTATTTGCTTGTGTTGTGATACACAATGGCTGAGCAAATGGCCTTTATATAGCCTTGGAGTATAACTATTTTTTTCAACCAATTTTGTTAATTTGTCAGCACCGAATTCGGTGTTGACTTCTCTATTTTGTTTAATTATATGGCTGCATCGAATGGTGTAGCCATTTTTTACTTCATTTTTGACAATCTCCCACTTGAAGATTTGATTGAGGATCAATCACAACTTCACACCATTATTTCTATCTTGCCTTTTCATGTTGCTTACGTTTCCATCAGGCTGTATGAGGATTGATACCAAATAAACTTATCATTGTTGATAGTTTTTGTCAAGAAATCTGCTAGATTTTCTTTAGTGTGAATTTTTTGCAAATCGACAGTTCCTTTTTCCACTTTCTCTTGAACGAAGTGATACTGAACTTGAATGTGTTTTGACTTTGAATGAAAGGCTGGATTTCTTGCGAGGTACAAGGCACTCTGACTATCACTAAACAAAGAAACTTTCTCTTGTTTGTGCCCGAGTTCTTCCATTGCCATCTTTAACCAAACTGCTTCTTTACTGGCTTGTGTAGCTGCCACATATTTTTCTTCCATTGTTGACGTAGCCACAACTGATTGCAATTTTGATACCCAACTTACAGCACTGCCAATAAGAATAAACACATAACCCATTATGGATTTGTTTTTATCCAAATCACCTACATAATCTGAGTCGACATATCCTCTGACAATAAATTTTGATCCTCCATAACATAATGCAACATCTGAGGTTCCTTTGATATATCTTAGGATCCTCTTCACAACATTCCAATGCTCTCTACTAGGATTCACCATGTATCGACTAACCACTCCCATTGCATGTGCAATGTCTGGTCTTGTACATATCATAGTGAACATCAAACTTTCCACTGCTAATGCATACGGTACTCAAGACATTTCAATCCTCTCTGTTTCACTATTAGGACTCATATTAGAGGATAACTTGAAATTAGTAGGAAGTGGGGTTGAAATTGGCTTACAATCTTGCATGTTGAATCATCATAAGACTTTCTTCAAGTAGTTTTTCTGGAGTAGTCAAATCATCCTATGTTTTTTTGTCTCGATGAATTTGCATCCCTAGAATTTTGTCTACCTGTCCCAAGTCCTTCATCTCAAATTCCCTAGCTAACAGTGCCTTCAATTCTTTGATATGATCTTTGTTGGGGCTTGCTACTAACATATCATTTACATACAACAGCAAAATGATGAAATCATTTTCACTAACCTTATTGAAATATGCACAAGGATCTGCATTAAGTCTGTTGTATCCAAGGCTTATGATGAAGGAATTAAATCTCTTATACCAACATCTCAGTGCCTATTTTAAGCCATATAGATATTTGTTTAACCTGCAAACAAAGTTCTCTTTTCCTTATTCTTTAAAACCTTATGGTTGGATCATATAAATTTCTTCTTCAAGATTTCCATGAAGAAAAGCAGTTTTCACATCTAATTGCTCTAGATTAAATCAAATGTAGCACACATCGCCAGGACCACTCGAACTATTGTAAGTCGGACCACAAGGGAAAAAATTTCATTGAAGTCAATGCCCTCTTTCTGAGCATACCCTCACACCACCAATCTTGCACGATACCGCTCCACTTTATCATCGCTGTTATGCTTGATCTTATAGACCTATTTGTTTCCAATTGGGTTCCTTTCTTGTGGCAACGACATAAGTTTCCAAGTTTGACTTTTATGTAGAACTTCCATTTCTTCCTGTATTGCTGTCATCCATTGAGATGCTTCAGGACTCTCCATTGCTACTTGAAGAGTTAATGGCTCTCTATCCTCTCTTAGAATGCAGTATGCAATATTACTCTTCATAATATAATCAGAATGCCAAGCTAGTGATTTTCTACCACGAGTTGACTGTCAAACTCCAGTTTCTTCAGACTCAACTAGTTCTTGTTCTTCATTTTTTGATTATGCTTCAAAAGAATCATTCTGTTCCACATGTATCGTTGTAGTCTCTGAATTGTCTTTTGATGTGCTACTATCACTTTTTTTCCAGCTTATCTTCTACAAACATCACATCTCTACTGATGATGACCTTATGGGCAGTGGGATCCGATAAACGATACCCCTTAACTCCTTCTGCATATCCTAAGAATATGCATTTTCTAGATTTTGGATCCAACTTTATAGTTTTTTGGGCATTATACATCATGTATGCAGGGCTTCCAAATATATGGAGGTTTAAATAATTAATAGGCCCACCAGTCCACAACTCCATAGGTGTCTTTAGCTTAATTACAGTTGATGGTGACCTATTTATTATATAATATGCGATGTTGACTACTTCTGCCCAGAATGACTTTTTCAGACCTGCTGCTGCCAACATTGCCTTAGTTCTTTCTAACAGGGTTCTGTTCATCCTCTCTGCCACTCCATTCTATTGAGGAATGTATGCCATGGTAAATTGCCTTTTTGCTTACAAAATTTGTCAAATTCTTCACTGATATATTCTCCTCCATTATCTGTCCTCAAACAATTGATCTTGTTTCTCGAATCAAGTTCCACCCACGCTTTTAATACTTTGAAGACTTTAAACACATCAGCTTTCCTCTTCATAGGATACACCCAACATCTTCTAGAGTAGTCATCAATAAAGGACACAAAGTAATTTGCTCCTCCTAGGGATGGTACTGGTGCTTGCCATACATCAGAGTAAACCAATTCTAGAATAATTTTGCTTCTAGAATTATATGTGTTAAACTTCACACGGTGCTGCTTGCTTGTAGCAAAATGCTCACAAATAGGTAAGGATACCTTTGTGAGTCCAGGAAGTAGCTTCTGCTCGGTTAGAATTTTCATTCCTTGTTCTGACATATGGCCGAGTTTACAGTGCCATGCCATTACAGATTTCTCACTTGAATCTTCTGAAGCAACATATGCCTCTACCTCCTGCAAAGTCTTTCTTTGTAGAAAATACAAATTTACAGCTATCTTTTGTGCTTTCATTAGTAATAGCGCACCTCGAATTATTTTCATAATTCCATTTTCGATTTTAACCCTACACCTGAGATCATCTATTGCTCTAATAGATAGTAGATTTTTCTTTGAGCCCTCAATGTGCTACACATTTTGAATAATGCGAATTGTGCCATTATACATCTTCAATTTGATGGTTCTAATACCGACAATCTGCAAAGGACGATCATCAATTGTGTGCACAGGTCCTTCTGAGATAGGTTCATAATGAGAAAACCAATCTCTTCGACTAGTCATGTGCCAGGTAGTTGTTGTGTCAAGAATCCACACATCAGAAAATTTCTTTATGTATGTGCCAATTGTCGCTTCATTGCATATACTTGCAACATTTCCTTGAGGTTTGGAATCTTTTAGATTCTGACAATTCTTCTTTAAGTGACTCTTTTTGCCACAGTTGTAGCCCTTAAAATTCTTCTTACTTCTTAATTTTGATTTGCCTTATCTTTGCCTCCTACTAGAGCGAGGTTCCATTGATCTCCCTCTTATCACCACCAAAGCCTCTGCTTGTTGTGAATTCAACATCTTGTCTTCTTTATTTTTGTGCCTACTTTCTTCTTGCAGGATAGTAGCTGCAACTTCATCAAAGACTAGATGATTCGAGACAACATTATTTGTCAGGTTAATGATGTGTTGATTATACGAATCAGGCAGACTCTGAAGTAGAAGTTCAACATGTTCATTTGCCTCTACTTTATATCCTAACGATGTGAGTTGAGAAAATAAAGTATTTAGAGTATTTATTTACTTTATCACTGAAGTAGATTCTGCCATCCGAAGAGTGTAAAGCTTCCTCTTAAGGAAAATTTTGTTGTGGATTGACTTGGCCTCATAGAGTCTAGTGGGCTGAACCTAAATCTCTTTTGCACTTTTCTTTTCTTCTACACTTGACAGTATCTCATCTGCTAATGCCAGATGAAGATCTGCAATAGCATTCTCGTCCATCTTATTCCATTTGTTGTCATCTATGAATTCTTTTGGTCTTTCACTGATAGACGCCATACAATTATCCTTTCTTAATATTGCCTTCATCTTCAATTTTCACTGTGAGAAATTTCTCATGTTAAATTTTTCAATCTCATATTTTGCCGTCATTGCAATTATCACTATTCATAAGCCAGAAGCTCTGATACCACTTGCTGTAAAATTGAGGATCAGACTGTGAATATTATAGAGCAAATTGTAGCTAAAATAATTAAAATAATAAATTGAAGAAAAATATGGAATAGAATTATTGTACAAGTGATTAGAGTCTAAACGATTGTACTAAAAATTACCCCAAGGTAAATTCCAAGGAAAGAGTGGTGGGGTCACAATGGTCCCACTTAAACACCACACTCCTTAGACAGAATTTTACCTAGACAAGTAATTTTAATAGCACAGTAATTTAAGACAACTAAACCCGACAATAGTTACAAGAAAGTGAACACACAAATTTTTACGTGGAAAACCCCAAATAAATCGGGGAAAAACCATGGGCAAGACTAGACAAATTTCAATATGAAAAATAATTGGAGTTACAAAATATTTCTCTCTATACTCCAAGGAGAATACAATAAAATTCTCTCTTAAAATAGGAGATACCCCACTCTCTATATATTTTTCTTCACAAAGAGATTACTCACAGTTACTCACCAACTCACTAACTCTCACTAACACAATGCTCACACAACACACTCTCTTGTGCTTGTGTTTCTCTCCCCGTTGCCTATATTTTATTTGCTTGTGTTGTGATACAAAATGGCTGAGCAAATGGCCTTTATATAGCCATAGAGTATGACTATTTTTTTCAACCAATTTTGTTAATTTGTCAGCACCGAATTTGGTGTTGACTTCTCTATTTTTTTTAATTATGTGGCTGCATCGAATGGTGCTTTGACAACGACTAGTATAATTTAAAAATTTTGTGCATTTGATTTTCCCTGGTATATATAATAAACCGAAATTCTAAAAAAATACAACACCTTCCAAAAAAAAGCAACAAATTAAATTTAATATTCTTAAATTACAAATGGTCAAATGCTCTATTTCACACCTCAACTTTAACTTTAAACAATAAAGCATATAAACTTCAATTTTTAACCTATTTCACACCTATAAATATTTTCTTAATTCTATTTAACCTATCCATTGCCAGAGTGGATAAACGCGCGAGTCTACTTTCCTTCACTCACGTGAAGTAATCTGTTTTGATGATGTATATGAGTAAAAAGAAAAATATATATAAAATAAAGTGTATAAAAATAGGGACTAAAATAAACTTTTATAAGGACTAAAATAAACAAAGTTTGAAACTTTTGTTTCAATAACACCAACTTCAACCTCCATCACCATCCCATTACAAGCAAATATTACAGCCAAACTGAAGAGATTGTCGTCGTTCACTATCCAATTCACACAGATGCTTACAAGCTAATGTAGCAACATTTCTATCAAAAGTTTTCTTGACTCTACTCAATATCTCCCAAATCAATTGATCCGGTAAATTATCCATTGTAGTAGGGTGTCTTTTTTGACAAAAGAATATCAACAATAACCTGAGAAATTAATGCAAGAACTAAGACCAAAATCTTAATCTAATAAAGTGGAAACTGGCCTCCTAAACTACCATAAATTCAACATATAACTAACAAATCAAATACAAATCATCACGAATTTTCCCTGAACATTACCAGATAAAAATCCCATAAAACAAGTGAAATTATAAAATTCACAATAAGATTAATCTTCAATAGCCACAATACATCATCAAACAAGAAAAAAAAAACTTTAAAAGAACCCATTTAGTAAAATTGAGCCCAGAAACAACACATATTGATAGAATAAAGAAACTTCAACCATATCCAGATCAAATCTAAATATTTTGAAATTCCTAATTACTAGGGGAAGAAATTATATAAAACCCAAAAATACAATTGATTTCAGAGAACAAAAATTAAGTGGAAAAGAAAATATTAGAGAAATAAGTATTGAAATCACCTAGAAATTTGTTGATCATAAGAAAGCATATATCAATGTATAAATAAGCTAAAGAAGGAAACTTTACCAAAATACAGATAGAAGCAAGAGATTAAAATAATGAAAGGAGTCAGAGGTAAGAGGAATCAGGGTACAAATGAAAAAACGTAATTACAGAAGAACGATGAATCCAAAAAGGTGCTTGAGAGATTACAGTTTGTAGGTCAATCTTCAGCATCTATTCTTAGGAATGAAGAGGATGATGATGGCTTTAAGTCAGAAAAAGGTAGTTGAAGATGGTGGAAAGCATGGTCGGAAGTACCGAGATCCATCTAATTTCTCCAGTGTAGTTGATTTGTTGGATGATTGTACATACAATTCAATTTTGGAGGATGAGGGATCCATTGCTTTGGCTTTGCTTCATCGCCATTGTCATTGGAGGAAGAGAAAGAGAAGATTGACTTGAGTGGTGGTAGTGATGGGCTAGGGTTAGAATTTAGTTTCTCTTTTTTAATATTTAATTAATAAACGGTGGCATTCTAATCTAATGCCACGTAAATTTTGTTTTATAATTTAGTATTTTAAATTTCCACGTTAGGGAAGATGTTATTCGCACACTATTTTTATGTGTTGCAGGTGTGAAATAAGTTCAAAATTGAAGTTTATATGCGCTATTGGTTAAAGTTAAAGTTGAGGTGTCAAAGGGGTAAAGTTCAGGTGTGAAATAGAGTCTTTGTCCAATTACAAATCATTGGGTTTTGAGAAAGAAGAAAATAAAAAAGTCAACCTTTATCGACAACGAAAAGCTAGCGATACGACTGTTGCTGTATATAAACTTTCTATTCTCTTTAAGCAAGTCAACGATATAACGTCTGTGAAAACACACACGATATATAGCACTTGCGTGGCCGATATGACGTTACCCAATGCTTACGTGGTCATGCCATGTAATTGAGTGCAAACGTGGAATATGACACATGAGCAAGGTGACTTACGTGGCGAAAGACACGTCACCAGATGGACTTATGTGGCAGATGCCACATCACTCAAAGACTTACGTGTGGGATGACACATCACTAAATGGGGCTTATGGGGCTTATGTGGCACATGCTACATCATTAGATCTACTTACGTGGCATAAGCCATGTCACCCAATTGCTTACATGTCATAAAACACGTCACTCAACTATATGCCATGTCAAAAGAAGTACTTACGTCTATATGTATTACATGGCATATGACACGTCACCAATTGGCTAACGTGGATAATGACATGTCAATCAGTGGCTTATGTGGCACATACCATATCATTGGACCGACTTAATTAGCTATGCCAGATCACCATGGTTGACTGACATGGCATATCCAAAGTCATGTATAGGGCTGACGTGTGGCTTGCCATCACTCTTTGTGTCACTTCAGTTGATTTCGTGGCACATGCGACGTCATTGTGAGAGTTGACTGGAGCGTGCCACTGTTTATGTGTCGAAGGGGTACTTCTGGTGGGTTTCCCTGAGCTGAATTCTCATTTCTGGTTCACCTAATAATGGCGATTAATCAAACTGGAATCCTATGAGCTCTGGAAATTAGCAATTATTTAATAATAATTAATTAATCCGAAGGTTTGATTACTCCGCCTGGCGCCTGCCTTGTTAAAGCTGCTTTCTATATTCCGATTTCATCTGCTTCTGGTTCCATAGTTCTCCAATTAAGGTCACCAGCTATGGCTACTGTAGGAGGAGAAGGTTTTGCTCAAAAGAAGAAGCAAAAAGAACCAACTGAAACGGAGAAAAGGTGCTTTTCAATTTTTTTTCTAAATTCTAATTGTTTTACTCACTTAGCAGCAAAATTTTCTGATTTTCATTTTTGAAATTTTTGTAAAACAAATGGTTCATATAATATACACACATAAATAATCAGGAGAAAGAAAATCGTACCCGGGAGTTTGATGAAGGCTGAGATTAGACCTGGAGGCGGTGATGCTAAACCATCAGACGGTGACCAGGTACTAAATACATTTTTTTTTTAAATTTATCAATTCATTATTCTCTGTTTAATTTTTTTTTTTTGGTGAAATTGTTTTTGAATCTTTTCACCTTTTCAATGTTTTGCAGGTCACTTACCATTGCACTGTCAGAACATTGGATGGAGTTGTTGTACAATCTAGTAAATCGGAATTTGGAGGTGGGTGAACTGCTTTCTTGATTGCAGTATGTCGTGAACTATTCCTAGTGCGTTTCCACATTTATGGGTTTGCATCCTTGAATAAGATGATTTTATGTTGTAGTGGTCTTTGGATTGTATGAACCTATTATTTATTTTACATTACAGGGACGGGTACTCCAATAAGACATGTTTTGGGCAAAAGCAAGATGCTGTTGGGGTTGTTGGAAGGTCTTACCACAATGCTCAAGGGTGAAGTGGCAATGGTACTCTCTTCTGCATTTTGCAATTGGTATATCTTTCTTTAGGGATGACATGCATACTTTTTCAGGGCACAGGCAGCCTGACTATGATGTAAATGCATTTTAGCTTTTTTTCTTTTTTCCTTTTAACATGTATCTGCAGAATGAATATGAAATAATTTTGCTCTATTATGGCATAATAATATGGGATTTGGAAGTTATTCAAGAATTTTAACATTCTATAGCAATCTGAGTTTTCTAAAAATAGATTCATTCGTCCTCGTATTTTGCTCTGTTAAACTCGTTAGTACTTCTGTAAGGGTTTTTTTGACCGTCAACATAAAAAATATGGGTCAAATTGGAAAAAATAAAAGGAAAAGTCACAATTGCCCCTCACTAGCTGAACAATGCCATGTCCTGGGTGCTTCTTCTTTTTTTTTTTTTTTATTATTATTTTAGTTTATGTGCTTTCTTTGCATATAGCATAGAAAGAACTCTATCACTAGAAAAAAATAGGCCACAGAACTTAACTCTCGAAATTAAATGCTTACAAGAGGTTATTGAATACAGTAATGCTGGATTTCTTGTTTTATCAATTTTAATTGCTATGATATATCTCTTGTTTCAGTTCAAGATGAAACCTGAAATGCACTATGGCGAGGATGACTGTCCAGTTTCACCTCCTAGTAGCTTTCCAAAAGAAGATGAACTTCATTATGAGATTGAGATGATAGACTTTTCTAAAGTCAAGGCAAGATTTTTAAGTCTTAAAATTTGTGTCTTTCCTTTTTCTTTTATGATAGTTTGACTTCATACAGTTCTTGACCATTTAAACTTCATGATACCAAATGATATGGTAAATTAATTACATTGATGGTTCAAATATATATATATATATATATGTCTCATGAAATTCCTCTATTGGAATTGGTCATATCTTCAATTCTAATATTGAATTGTTTTTGTGCTGATTTCAGGTTGTCAGTGAAGATTTGGGAATCATAAAACAGGTAATTCGAATTATATATTATGATATGTTATTGTGCAAAACTCAGAGATGTACCTTTCTAACTCCTGGCTGCAAGCGCCAGTCCTTCAGTTCATTTTAACACCCTGCAGTGCGTTGTTTTATCTTTTCTCCTATTTTCACTATATTTGTGTCATTAAGTCATTACTCCTGAGAAAATGTCAAGTAGTACTTTTTGCTCGACTAGAGAGTCAACTCAATACCAATTTTCAATGTTCAATCTTGTTGTGCACCGCTATACCTGCCCCTCCAATTCCTATTCCTCCAAAAAAATTGGGGAAAGGAGAAATTAAGACATAATTCTGAGAAGTTGCTAAAGCTTTTATAAAGAAGGAAAGACTAGGAGTTGGGAAGCAACATGGCACTGAAACAGTTTTATGTGACCCAAATCCCAACCTTGTAGAAAGTAGGGAAAATATGCCCACCTGGACTTAGCAAAGGCAAATGGAGTGCAGGAGATTGGATAGATGTACTGGGTTTGAGCAGAGCGCTTTCCTCCTTTACATGACTAAAAAGAATGCTTATGAAATGATCATTTGTCAAAAGTACAGTAATTCAAGATGCTCTATCGGTATTTATCAGTTTTATTCACATTAAAAATGACACCATAAATAACCTGCCTGTGATAGGTAATAAAAGAAGGAGAGGGTTGGGAATCACCAAGGGAACCCTATGAAGTAAAAGCTAGGTATCAAGTATCAACTTTTTTGTTTTTGCCTTTGCTCTATGTTGATATTAAACTGTAATATGAAATACAAAACTTATTCTATTTATAGGATTTCTGCGAAGACGGGTACTGGGAAAGTAATTCTGTCTTGTCCACAAGGAGAGCCATATTTCTTTACACTTGGAAAATCTGAGGTTGGTTACATATATTCTGGAATTTTCATTATTTTTTTCTGTTAATCTTTTATATCTTTAGTTTGCTCATTCAAAAATCTTAAGCCAATAATGGAAGAGAAGTTTTTCTCCCTTTAATAGAAACAGATTGTACTTGTGGATGTTGGTTAGGACAGGATGGGTATTTAACATTGTTCATGCTTAAATTAGGTACCTAAAGGTCTTGAGATGGGGATAGGAACAATGACACGGGAAGAGAAAGCAGTAATATATGTTACCAGTGAGTATTTAACTGAGTCTTCTCTCATATCTATGATAGAAGGTTTTGATGAAGTTCATTTTGAGGTCGAGCTTGTCCATTTCATTCAGGTATGTAAAAAGTGCTTTGTAGTTGTGATCATAGTTGTTTTCTCTTGCATTTAAATACTAATTCCTATGTTTTATTTAATGAGACTATAAAAAGTGAGATTTGTTGGTTGAGGATGAATATTGATAATCATGTTCAATATGATTCAGTTTACTGAAACCCTATGCTGCTCTAGCCCATGGCCTTAAACATTTTTCTTCTTTGTATGATGCTTGTTTATTTAGACTGTCCACTGATATTAAGTTGCTATCTAGGCATGAAACAAACAAATACAAAGCTATGAGTAGTTTCCCTGTTCTGAATGGTTAGTTAGCCTTGATGTTACTACACAATAAGCACATTCATTGTGATGGATGTTCTCACACACTAAATTTTATCAGGATTGTCTGATGTGATAAAAGATTTTTATGATGATTAATGGAGAAAAATTTTCCTGAATTCACAAGTGATATAAAGTAGTAGTATTTGAAACTTAATTTGTGTGACGTTTGAATTCACATTTGTGGAAGCACTTTCTTATCTATCTGAGTTATAGTTAAATCCTGACTCAATATTCTTTGCATTTTTTTTCCCTTGTGTGCATGCATGCAACAAATGCTTGTTTTCTATGATGAATGGAGTATTGATAATGATGTGAATAAACTTTCTAGCTTAGTGTTGACAGGTGCGGGATATGCTTGGCGATGGGCGCTTGATAAAGCGTCGGCTTTGTGATGGAAGAGGTTTGTTTTTACTTTGGTAGAGAGATCTAGGCTCTTGCACCTCAGACATCTTTATATATGTATAATTCTTTTTCTGATTTTTTCCTTTTACTTATCATCTTGTATCCTTGTGTTGTAGAATAAAAAAAATTACCAGTCAACTTCTCAATTATTCTCTTTTTGTCCATCAACATCTCTTTGTCTCTCTATCTCTCTTTCTCTCTCCGTTTTTTTTTTTTCTGGAATAGCCATTATAATTTGAATGGATTAATATGTGATCCTGTAAATTCTAAGGAAAAATCATTTGCTACTCCAACCTCCCAGTAAAAGAAGTCAGTAGTCATGCACTATGTTTCTATTCATTCATTCTACAAGTTAATTTACTTTAGCACTTGGCACATATGTCTATGCATTGATTACTTCTTTTCAGCTTCCTTCAGTTTCTGCTGGAATTTAGTTATTGCCAGTTTCTGTGCAATTAGATGTATATCTACATGACTTTTCAAATGCTATGTTACATATGGTATAATATGCATCTGAGTTTTTTTGAAAAATTAGGTGAGTTTCCGATGGATTGCCCTCTTCATGACAGTCTACTGCGGGTCCATTACAAGGGGGTGCTTCTTAATGAGGAAAAGAAGGTCTTCTATGATACAAGAGTTGATAATGATGGTCAGCCTCTGGAGTTCAGCTCTGGAGAAGGACTTGTGAGTTGTTGCTTCATATAAAGCATAGTATAGAATCTTGACATGTGGTATTATTAATTTTTTTTTCTTACAAGTTTGTATTTGCCCAAATTTCATGCTGATTCTCAATTGATGGTCTGCAGTACAGTTGATGTATTTGGCTTTTTCTTTGTGTTCTAGGTACCTGAAGGATTTGAAATGTGTGTTCGTTTAATGCTCCCTGGAGAGATTGCTCTTGTCACCTGCCCTCCTGATTATGCATATGACAAGTTCCAGAGGTTGCTTTCCTAAACCTAGTTTAGCACATCCAGTTGCATGAAACATACAGAAACATTAAACGATCATATTTTATTTTCATCATTCTTGCTGTATTCTTCAATATTCCCGAACTGATGTCACTATTCCCTTTGATCCATCTATATAATTAGGCCAGCTAATGTTCCTGAAGGTGCTCATATTCAATGGGAAATTGAGCTTCTTGGTTTTGAGATGCCAAAGGTAAGCCACATATATGCAGTTTCCTTATGAGTATTTATCCATAATTCTGTTTTTGCTATTTGGATGACATTCATTTAGCCTTTAGCAACTCGTGGGGGAGTGGACTATGGAGTTATTATTTATAGGATTTTTAAATTATTATCTTAGGGCAACTGGAATTTGTTCAGAATCCATCGTTGAAGTTTTAGTTTTTCCTGTATCATTATGTGTTAAAAGATTAAGCTGTATCCATATTGCAGGATTGGACTGGTATGGATTTTCCAACTATAATGGGTGAAGCAGAGAAGATTAGAAACACAGTATGTATTTACCCATTCGGTGCTGTCTTTGAACACCTGCAATTTTGCTTTATCTTTATGCACTGGGTTCATGTCTACATTTGTTAAGAGTGTTGTAACCAACTTGGAACCATGGTGATTTTCTGTTGTTTAGGGAAATAGGCTCTTCAAACAAGGAAAGTTTGAACTTGCCAAGGCAAAATATGAGAAGGTAATATGTCCTGAATTAGTTAATATGCTGCGTTTTGGGAGTCTAAAAACTTTTTTTTTGATGCTTTTGGTTGTATCAAACTGAATTCACATTGCTTGCAACTGGTAACTGAAGCTAGTTGCTGGCATCGCTTCTGTTTTGGTTGGTGATGTCATCTGAAATCAAGTTCATTTTTCAATTTTTCATAGAACTGTATAAGAAAAAGCATATTTTTTTTATTGCCTTATGTATGTACTGCCATTTTTTTTTTGTTTTCTGGATTTTTATGCTAGTCCTCCTATGACACCATAATGACTTCTCAACAGGTGCTTAGGGAATTTAATCATGTTAATCCACAAGATGATGAAGAAGGGAAGGTTTTTGTAAATTCAAGAGTAAGTTGTCCTCTCCTAAGAGCAACCAAAACAAGGTGATCTATCATATTTATTTTAAATGTCTTATCATATAACAATTTCATTTATTTTTTTTCCTTGGTGTTGTGAAGAATTTGTTAACTCTAAACTTGGCTGCGTGCTACCTCAAAATGGGAGAATGCAAAAAGTCCATTGAGTATTGCAATAAGGTATCTTTAAGTGCTTTAAATCAGAATGTTCTTCTCTTTGTTTTTGCTTGATTGGCTTAAACATTTGCTGCTCTCTTTTGTCTTGGAAATCATATTTCTGGAATAGTCTTATTGCTCAGCGATTAAGGTGGATGTTACTGCTCATATTGTCACCTTAGTTTTTGTACGTGCTTAATTGGACGTGAACAAGAAAACAGAGGATATGTTGTTTAGCATTGTTGCTTTTACTTGCTTGTCACATATGCTGGAAGCAGCAAAGTAGACTTTAGGACTCTCGGATTTGTGACCCTTGGGAATTGGAACACCATTTGATGCGCAGTTGGCACTAGATTGAGTTCTTTTATAAATGACGCAAAATTTTGCTTCCTGAGGCATCATGCCTTTCTCCAACTAGTCTGCAGGGAAGCTTAGGTAGGTCAGTACCCATTAGCATATCAATACTTAGGGTTTGGGGTTGCAACTGTTTTGTGGGCTTGCATTTAGAAATGAGATAGTTCGTGATTTGATGATAAATGCCATTGTCTATGATTATCCTTCATATGTTTAAAGAGCAGGCACATGATGCCAATGAAGCGTGCATGCATATGAAATTTCAACTTGACAGAGTTTACTTTGAACGCAATGCTCCTTTTTCTGTTACGCATCTTGCTGAACAGTAGCGTGTGGATGTTTGATTATCTAGGTTTTGGATGCAAATCCTGCACATGCCAAGGCTCTCTACCGACGTGGAATGGCCTACATGACACATGGAGATTTTGAGGAAGCAAGACGTGATTTTGAAACGGTAGCACATGCAGGTTTTACTTTAGTGTAACATTGTTAATTAATTAGCATTTATTTTCTAAACTTGCTCCCGATGCTGCTAGATGATGAAAGGTGACAAGTCATTGGAACCTGAGGCAATGGCAGCACTGCAAAAACTGAAGCAGAAAAAGCAGGTACGTTAAATGCAAAAGTGTTCTATTTCTTATTTCAGATGGAGAATAGGTGCTTCGTATCTTTATGCTTACCTGCCATTTAATGAGCAGGAAGTTGAGAAGATGGTGCGTAAGCAATTTAAAGGATTATTTGACAAGAAGCCAGGTGAAATTGCGGATGCTGGAATTCAAGATACGGCAGAAAGGAGTACAAGTGAAAATCAGAAGAAAGATAATCAGGAGGATTCCGATGGGATTGAGGAAGAGGCCTTGCTTCAAGATGTAGCAGCACCTAGAGGAGGCTGGTTCTCCCACATATGGCCTACTGGTAGAAAACTGTTTTCAGCTCTTGGGTTTCAAAGATGTACAATATTGTGACATATGATCGGACGTTTATGAATTCCCCTTCTTGTTATACTTGGGAATCAGCAATATTTTCATATGCACTAACAGGAGTAGTGATATGGCAAACTTTCTCTTCAAAGGGAATAAAGATGGATATTGTTCTATACTTTAGACACAAAAACAATGATAGACGTCATTTTGGAGGTTGACGTTAGAAAATTGCAAAATGGTGGAAGGTTCAGACTTTTCTGTTGTTCTATCTAGTAAGTAGCTTAATGCAAATGGTAACAAGCTTTAGCTTGAAGGAGATGATATTCTGTATATGAAAGAGTGGTTTTACAAGATGGATGGTGTATTGGATTTTTGCTTGGCGGACTGAATTCCGTTTATGGATGCATTTCATTTAAGGTTAGTAATAAATTCACCAGGCCTATATTTTTTCTTTTTTCTTTTTTTTGTGGTTATTTTTTTTCAAAAATTTCCCCTTTCCTGGCATGATCATTTCCCAAAAATGTGGTGCCCTAAAATTTCCTAAACTTTCCTCTCCCCGTCCAAGTAGTTATAATCCTTAACTTTTCTCTTTCATAACTGAAAAAGTACATTTTGGTCACCCTTTAGTTAGATTGTATTAGTGCATATAAACATTTTTTTTTGGGATAATTACTATTACCCATGAGGTTTGGCCATAATTACTACTTCATTCGGTCTTTTTAAAAAATAACTAAAAACCCCTTCAATTTTAGATTCGTTAACAAAAAGATATATTTACCCTCAATACCTTATTAAATTTAGACTAATATACCATATTTAATTAAATTTTTATTTTTAAAAAATATTCATTTTTCTTTTATGCTACCATAACATTAAAAACAATAAAAATAACTATAATTAAATTAAATCAAATTACATTAAAATTATAACTTCAACAATTTTTTTTTGAAAAAATTAATTGAAATAAAAAAATATTTATTCTCATCTTGTTAAATTTGTAGTATTATATAACTTTTAATTAACTTCTTGTTTTCAATTTTAAGTTATGATTTAATTAAATCAAATCAA
>CATIWM010469450.1:0-14397 GCA_949671775.1 Mallotus repandus
TTTTTATGAATTATTTCCTATTTTTAGCAAATTATTTGATTTTAATTAAAATTGTTGTTAATTATTCGGTTTTATACTATTTTTGATTAATAAAGGTATGAAAAATAATTTTTATAATTATTTTCAATTAATTGCTAATTAGTGATAATTTTGGGAAAAGAATATATGAAAAATAAACTTAGTTTTTATTTTTAAGCTAAATGAGTATTTTATTATTTTTATGATATTAATAAGTGATTTCAATAATTATTTACAATTTATGCTGATTCAATTGTAAAATAGAATTTTATTCCATTTATGAATTTTATTAGCAAAATATTATTGAAAAATAGAATATTATCATTTATTTGGAAAAATATATGTTTTTAGTATTTTTATGAGATATTTTGGTGATTTGAGAAATTATTATATTATTTTATTGATTGAGAATTTTGTTGGTTCTCGGTTGGGCAATTATTGTAGTTCGGGGGCCCAACCTGAGAAATTGAATTGTGAATCTTTAGAAGTGTGGTTGCGTGCAGGATTGACTCTACTTTTAGTAGAGAAATGTTCGTTTTACAAAGGAGACTATGTCAAATTTTTGATACATTTCTCGTAAAACGTGACATTGGGTAGATCTTAAGTTTTGAGTCTTAGTCAAGTTATTTCTTAGATCGAGTCATTCTTTAGAAATCTCTAAAGTATAAAATTAGAAATTTATTTCTAATTGATTATTTATTATTATTTTCTTTTAGCTACATCGCGAGCTAGACCTTCTGGACCAGGCCAGCCGAACTAGAGTAGAGGAACGTATACCTGTGAGTTATTATTATATATATGCATAGCAAGTAGAATATAATATTGGCATCCATGTTTCAAATAAATGCGAATTTCAATATGTCATATTGTATTTATTTTAATTATTGTTATTATCGCATTATTATATATATACATGTTTTATATATATGAATGCCATAATTATTTGCGTATTTTGGATGTCGTGCTTATTTTATAAAATTTCAATACTTTATTTAATATGCAATATTTATTTATCTTGAAATAAATATTTTTGGAGGATAGCCGTAGAATGTGCCACCTAGTGGGTCACACTAGGACTGTTGCGCAATAGTACGTTAGATGATAGGAAATGATTTATTGATTGATGATTTAATTATAATATCGAGAATTATGGTTGAGAGCGTGACTGCTGGAGCTCGGTTGACTTAGTGCCTCGGGGCCTATTATGCCGGCAGTGAGATTGCAGGAGCTTGGTTGACTTATTGTCTCGAGGCCAATCCACTGTCAATTTGGAAAAGAGAAATATTTTGGTATTTAAGTGAGCCTGTTGGCTGGTGAGGTTCAGAGATAGAGGTTGCAGAATTTTTAGGGTTCTGCTTCGATCCTCTAGCAAAATAAATCTTGAAAAATATTTTCAAACATCTGTGTGGATTGTATGTATATTTATATAAATATAAATATACGAATATTATTATTGATGCTTGTGTGTACGTGCATTAGGTTGCATGAATATATATAATAATGATTCACTTAGTGAGGTCAGACCCCCCTTAATTGTTTTTCAGGATTCTTCTCGTCAGACCCCTACTTGTAGTAATCTTCGCCAGACTCTTTCTTCCCTGGCTGACTTATGTAAATTTTGAACTGTCATCTTTTCTTGTATTTTATTAGACACTGCAGTAGTAGTATATCTTGTGTAGTATGTGATGTTGTTTTAGACTGAAGTTGTATATTTGAATCTTTGTATAAATATTTTATTATAATATAATATGGAGTTTTCTTTAAATTATTAAAAAATTTAATTCTGAGGTATTTTTATATATATGATGAATGTTTTATTTTTGTTTAAGACTTACTACGGGTTTCAGATTCGTGTGAATTCCTGTTTTCTAGCACCGGTCATGACTGTCAGATTTAGATTGTGACAGTTTTGAAAATAAAAAAATATATAGCTTTAACATTAATTAATAAAAATGAGTTTGAATAATAAAAATGAATGAAATTACTTTTAAAATATACATCATATATTTATGATGGTTTTAAAATTTTTAAATTTATAAAACTATTTTTTAATATTTTTTGAAAACTTTAAAAAATCATTTGGTGGCTATGCCCATCAGAGATATTGTGGAGATGGCTCACGGGATCTAGCTTAGTGAGGTGAATTTTATTGAGGAAATTTCACTAGATGATCCATTTGACCCATTTATTATCATTTTTGGCTTCATTTTATTTTTCAATTTGAAATTTTTGTTTTCATTAAAATTATTTAATTAATTATTTTAAAATATATTTATTATTTACAATCCACAAAAATTCATGACTAATTATAATTAATTGTTCAAATTTAAAAATTTATGATTGCAAATAAATTTTACATACAACATTTTCTTTTAAACCAAACTTACATAACTTAAATTTGTAAATAAATTTTTTAAAATTTATTTATACCAAACATACTCCAAATATTTATATAAATTACATAAGAAATCAAAAGTAATTGCAACTCATATCACCGAACCAAAAGCATTAAAGTGCATATTTTTTAATTTTTAAATTGAAAGAAACATGTAAAATAATAGAATTAATTGGTAGTGCAATATGTTTGATATTAACAAACAAACTGTGTATATATTGTAATGACAATTGATATATATCATAAATAAATGGTATATTGGTGTCGATAATCATAATTTTTTCCTAAACTTTAAAATTTAACAAAACATAATTCTTTTTTTTTAAAAAAAAAAAAACTAAACTAACATAATTTAACATAGTATTTATGATTTTAATACAGTTACAATTTAATGAAAATAAAAATGTAAAATATGTATGTGGTATTTAAGATGAAGTAGCTAATCGCTATTTTTATGAATTCCACATTCATATTATTTAAATACTAATTATAATAGTTAGTTACATTTTGATATAAATAATTTAAAAAATATATAAAATAAAAATGAAAAAATTTTATTTTATTTATAAAAATTATATTCATCCCTTTTTTTTTTATATATTTCTAAGTCTTCATATGAAGTAAAATATGTATGTACGTAGTAGTGAAGTAGTTAATCTTTATTTTTATGAGTTCCACATTCATATTATTTAAATACTAATTATAATAGTTAGTTATATTTTGACATGAATAATTTAAAAATATATAAAATAAAAATAAAAAAATATATTTAATTTATAAAAATTATATTCTTCTCCTTTTTATATATGGTTCTAAGTCTTCATATAAATATGAAATCATAATGATAAAATTACCTAATCCACGCCAACATAATTTTATTGTATTTAAGCATATTATTTTTAATATTTTAAAATTATAAATATAAAATATTTATTAAAATTAATATTTATAATAAAATATAATTAAAATATTTAATATAAATCAGTTACTAACTACGAGCTATCAGATTAATCAAACATGCTGATAGGGATTGAGAACAAAAGGAAATTATGATATACGAATCTTGGATTAATCTCAATAAATTGCATCTAAACTAGCCGCAAGGACCAAGCGCTACGGAGAAACTGTTTCCATAATGCACAATTGCACATCGATGTTGAAATTTGTAAGCATAGCTACCTGTCTGTAATACCTATATATATGTCAAATGCTCCAGTCAAAAGAACATGGAAGCTGCAAACCTACCGACACGTAGCTATTTACATCCAATTTATGATTAATATAAGCAAAAGATTTAATGACCTTAAAAATAAAAAGAAAGACATTACATTTAATTTCTGGCATTCAATTTTCTTTTTAAAAAATTAATTTCGTGTGCATAAAGGTCTACTAAAAAATCTCAATGTTTGAATTTTTTTAGTCAATCTAACTAATTCTATATAAAAGCAATTTAACTTCTTTAATGTATATTAATTATTTACTTTGAATTTTAAAAAGTGCATCTAATATTACTTTCATATTACTTTACTAATCGTTTTGATATTGAATGAATTAAATAGAATAAAAAATATAAATTGAAAGATGAAAAAAATTTATAAAAGTTTAATAAAAAATAATAACAATTGAAAAGTGTCAGAGGTTAGTCGTGTAAAATTTAAAAGCAAAATTGTAAATTCAGCCTTTTTTTTTATTTTATTCACAGAAATTATGTGTTGTTCTTTACTCATATTATTATGAAATAATTTAACAATTTATCAGTACTATAAAATACTATGAAACAACAAATTAAAAAGTTTTCAATTATGTGCATTAGCCAAATTATTTGATTTTATTGATTTTTTATGCTAAAGCTATACAAATTTAGAATTTTTTTTTAGTTTTTTAATACTCTTTCCATTTTATTTTTAAAGCATATTTCTTGTCGTTTTTATGGTCTAATTAAAATTTTTTTTTCCTTATCTACGTACAATGATATGAGAAGTTAACAAATCAAATTAAAATTAAAAACATACAATTTTACTTTGTATAAAACAAGTGTTTTTTTATTAATAGGGAAATTTTATTATCTAAACATCAATGTCACAACAGTTTTTAAAGTTAGATTATGGGAGTGTTTTTTTTATTAATAAAGAAGTTATATTAATTAAATATTGATAATTTGTACAACAGGGAACGGCGATAAAATTCGAACCTACACTTTAAAATGTCCCTTTTTACAATGAAAAAAATTAACAAATATGTTCTTAAAAAAATAAGTTATATATTATAAGAAGTCATATTTGTAAAAATATTTTATTTTGCTGAATATTTAATTTTTTAGGAAGTTGGAGCATTTACTGTGAAAAATACATATATCTATGAAATTTTAAAAATATATTATAAGTAATTTTATCATGTTTAATATCATATTAAATTATAGTTCGATAGTAATATTCTACAATATTCTAAAGGTATTGCTACCTTTAAAAAAATCAATGTAAAAACAAATCTATTATAATGGTTTAACTGATTATAAATAAAAAAAAGGTTATATCTTAAAGTCTATAAATAAATATTTGTGATTAACCATAAATTATTTTATGGTCTGCAATAATATGTGAAATTAAATATTTTTATATTTTGTGAGGTGAATTGAAGTCAACCATAAATTAAAAAATTAATATATTTTTAAAATAAAATTGCTATATAATATAATAAATGTTTTAGTAAAAAAAAGTTATGTGACTAATTTATTTTCTATTATTGTTAAACAAACATATATATTTTTAATCGTGATGCAAATATATTGTATCTGATGAATGTGGCTAATATTATTATATATATATATATATATATATATATGACACCTAAGTGGAATAGTGATGAAGAAATTGTTGATGCCATAAATATAAATGATGACTTAAATTAAAAAAAATGAAAATATAATGATCAAACTGATGCCCTTGAAAAATTTTAGATAACTTAATTTCTATAATTTTTATTTTTTTAAATAAGATTGCACCATATCAACTGTTCTGCATAATTTAATTCAGTATTACATCTTAAAACATTCGTCGCTTCTTTTTCTTGTTTTTTTTTTTCTTGAACATATCACTTCTTCTTCTATTTTTTTTCTATGAACATATAATTTTTAATGATTTTAAATAGCTACAGTAATTTTTAAAAAAATAATTGTAAACATCCAAATTTATTTTGCAAAATTTGTAAATATATTTTGAGACTTGCAGTGTTAATAAATATTTTATTAATACTGAGATTATTGTTTTGTAAAATTAAATTTGAATAATTGGTGATGAATATTATTAGTTTATAAAAGTGAGTTATTTTTATTTTAATAAAATTATTTTATTGTGTGTATTTTAAGATTTAGAGATAAATTAATTTTTATGTAGTATTCTTCTATTATTATTATTATTATTATTATTATTATTATTATTTAATAAAAAAAAGGACAGTAGGATAAGGTAGCAACTTTTTTATATAAAAAAAAAACAGGCAGCAATTTTTTTTTCTCTTTCTTCTTTTTCTTTTTCTTCTTCTTTTTTTACCATTTTTCCGTCCGGCGCCGTTTTTGGCCACCTCAACTGGCAATTTTAGTCTCTTTTGAAAGCTCGTCCTCCGGGCTTATTAAATCTTCAAGCCGTTTCGAGTTTGGACTCCGGTAACTACTCCGTTTATCAATAATTCGATTTTGAATATTTTGTGTTTTTTTGTTGATTTGAGCTTGAATTTGATTTTATTTGAGATAATTACTTTAGGAATGATTGTTGTAGAGATTGTGAGCTATCAAAATATGATTTTTATTTATTTTTCTGAAAATTTTAAATTTTTTCGGGTATGGGTTACTGTTTATGGTACTGTTCCGGACAGTCTCGGGTCGGAAAAATTTTATATTTTTAATAAATTTTTTGTTATATTTTGAACAAGTTTTGTGAAGAAAGTTTATTAAAATTATGTCTAGAATTTTTATTATCAATTTTTGAAGGTTTATGTAAAAAAATGATTTTTTGGAAAAATTAGTATAAATGAGTAATTTTTATATTTTAGTTGAGATTATTTTTAATTATTATGTTTTGGACCATTTTTGAATAATAAATAGTATTAAAATAATTTTTATGAATTATTTCCTATTTTTAGTTAATTATTAGTAATTTTAGAAAAATATATGAATAATAAGTTTAATTATTATTTTAAGCTTAATTGATTTATTTGAAAATTTTATAAAGTATTTAAGTAATTTAAATGATTATTTGCAATAAATGTTAATTTAATTATAAGGTTTGAATTATATATGTTTATTAACGAAAATTTAAATATAAGCTAAAATTTTATTATTTATTTAAAAATAAATATATTTTATAATTTATTGTGGAAATAATTTTAATTGTGATATTTAAATGAGATTTTTATGATTTATTGAAAAAATTATATTATTTTAGTGATTATTGTGAAATTGGTTCTCGGTTGGGCATTTGGCGTAGTTCGGGGGCCCAACCTAAGATTTAGTGATTTGGAAATATTTGAAGTGTGTTTTCTTGCAAGGTCGACTCTACTTTTAGTAGAGGGTTGTCTGTTTTATAAGGGAAACTGTGCCGAATTTCTCATAAAGCGTGACATCTACCTGTGTCGTAATTCTGATTCTGATTAGCATTGTGTCTTAGAACGAGTCAGTTTCGTCATTCCTTTATTTCATGAATTTATTTAATTATTTTACAAGCATATTTTAAATAAATATTATTTATTTTAGAGAACTCCGGGGCATGAGTAGTAGCACCAGGGCAGCAGAGAACGCGTCGCCCGACACGCTCTACCTGTGAGTTGATTTTATAAGATGTGTGTTGTGTGCGTTTAAATGAAATTTTCTAGTAATTAAAAATATCGCATGCTTAAGAAGATATGATTATTTATTTATTTAATTACTTATTTATTCATTCTTTTTATGAATTAATTATTTACTTGATTTAAATATTTATAATCCAAATTTGATTTGGAGATAATGGTTGAACGTGCTACATAGTGGGTATCACTAGGACCACGTGTATCTAGTATATGATATATATGTATATGATTGAGCTCGGTTGATGCTTTGCTTTCGGGACATCCAATATGGAATAAATGAAATGACTGTGGTAGTAACTTGGTTGATGCTTTGCTCTCGGGACGGCAGTCACTTGGATTAAGAGAGCCGAAAGGCTATTAGAATAATGGTTTATGGTTCTACCAATTTTCCACCAAAATAAATATTTTAAATGTTTTATACGAGATTTCATATTTAATTGATTTAAGAAATTTTAAAGAGACTCGATATAATATTATCAAGAAAAGTAAATGATTTTAATAATCATAATTATTTTATTCTATTTTATTTTAGAAAGAATTTTAATAACTGGTTTTTAAAATAGGCATGCATTTTATAAAATTGATTCACTCAGTGAGGTCTGATTCCCCTCAATTTATTTTTTTCAAGACCTCACAGTCAGTCTATTAGTATTTCTCCTTTGCGCCAAGTTCGTTCTTCACCGGCAGCATTGTGTATGTTAATTTATATTGTGTATTGTGTAATTAAATTCTAGACACCACAATAGTTAAATTTCAGATTTGTATTACAAGTATTTTTTCTTGTATTTGAATATTATGTCTGAACTGAATTATTATATTTAAAGAATATTATTTTATGCTTATATAATATTGTTCATTTATTATTTTATTGTTAAGTGTATCGTTTATTTATGCAAAAAAATTTTAAGGCTTGCTACGGGATTCGGTTACCTTATGTATCCCCAATCCCTAGTGCCGGTCACGAACCTTCGGTTCGGGTCGGGACAAAGTTGGTATCAGAGCCATTATTTTATTTTCAGCTCTAATGATCTTTGAGTTGCGTTTCTTGAACTGCTGCGATAATTAGATTGATAAATGTCAATTGTTGTCCTCATTACTTCTAGGCTTCCGTGTTGTGTCTGTCCCTTGTTGTGTTTTAAATTCGTTTGGTTTTCTCTTTTCAGAATGAGAAGGAGAGCACGGAATGCTCCTGCTGCCGAGGTAGCGTATGATGATGATGAGCAGTCCACACAGGATGAGATTCCTCCCCCTGCTCCTCATCGTAGGGGCAGAGGTAGGGGAAAAGGTTGAGGCAGATAGAGAGTAGAAGCAACTCAGATGCAAGAAGAAGAGCGACATGTAGGACTAGAAGTTCCTGAGGTTAATCATGTAGCTTTTGCAGCTGGAATGGCAGGAATTAACCAAGGCTTGGCAGCTCTGAATCAAGCCATGCCTTTAGTTCAGTAGATGCTTCAGTAGAGAAATCAGGGAATGTCCGATGCAGACGCATCGCTACTGTACTCTAGAGTGGGGAGAGTTTTTTTTATGGGACTGGAGATGCTTTGGATTTTCTTAACACCATTGAGGCCAGGACTTGGACAAGTTACTCGGATTATCAGAGGAATATGATTGTGGGGTTATCTGTTCAGGCCACAGGTCAGGATTGGTTCACGCAGTCCATTCAGCCCCGCATGACCACGATGTCTTGGTTGGAGTTTAAGGAATAGTTTCTGAGGTACTTTTGTCCAGTATCAATGAGGGATAACTTTAAATGGCAGCTACTGCACATTAGCAAGGGTGATAGGTCAGTGGTAGACTACACCCATGAGTTCCTCAGACTGGGTCGCCATGCACTGGATGTGATGCAGGATGATAGGAGAGCGGTCGAGTTATTTATGATGGGTTTAGGTGCAGCCTACATCAGCATCTAAACTTCATACCGGACATTAGACAGTGTGATTGAGGAGGCTCGACAGCTAGAGCGACGCCACATTATGCATAGCACTATTTCTGACCCCTATGTGAGCAGCATCAGCAGAGTAGTTATGACCCAGGGGATTCAGCAACATATATTTCAGATGGGCAGTTACGGTATTCAGACTGTGAGCACTTCTTAGTAGGGTTTTCAGAGTAGTCGAGCGTATAGGACTCGCCGACACAGCAGATGAAGCAACAAACCTCTGAGATTCAGACCTAGAGCTAGTAGTGGTAGCAGCAGTTAAAGCTCAGGACATGGTAGTTCAGGCTCAGGGCCCAATGTATGCCCTACTTGTGGTCGAGTGCATCAGGGACCATGCTATTTATTGAACGGAGCCTTCTTCAGGTGTGGCCAGTTTTTGAGGTACTTTTTTCCAGTATCAATGAGGGATAACTTCAAATGGCAGCTACTGCACATTAGCAAGGGTGATAGGTCAGTGGCAGACTACACTTATGAGTTCCTCAAACTGGGTCATCATGTGCTGGATGTGATGCAGGATGATAGAAGAGCAGTAGAGTTATTTATGACGGGTTTAGGTGCAGCCTACATTAGTATCCAGACTACAGGTCGAACATTAGACAATGTGATTGAGGAGGGTTGACAGCTAAAGCGATGCCACATTATGCATGACACTATTTCTGACCCCTATACGAGCAACAACAGTGGAGTAGTAATGACTCAGGGGATTCAACAGCCTGTGTTTCAGATGGGCAATTATGGTATTCAGACTACGGGCACTTCTCAACAGGGTTTTTGGAGTAGTCGGGCATTTAGAACTAGCCGACACAGCAAACGAAGCAACAAACCTCTGAGATTTGGACCTAGAGCTAGTAGTGGTAGCAGCAGTTAAAGCTCAGGACATGGTAGTTCATGCTCGGGGCCCAGTGCATGCCCTACTTATGGTCGAGTACATCAGGGACCGTGCCATTTGCTGACTGGAGCCTGCTTCAGGTGTGAACAGATAGGACATCTTACCAGAGCTTATCCTAATGCTGGATATGAGTCTTCTTTTGCCCAGGGATCTTCATCATCAGTCGCTCAGCCATTTTAGCAGGTTCAGCAGCCCTATGAAGCACTTTTGTACCCTCAATAGAGGCCGACTCAGTTTGTGGGCTAATAGGGCCGAGGTTCAAGAGGCAGATTTGGGGGTAGACCAAGTGGTAGAGGATTCACTCAACCTTCCAGTTCTCAACAAGTTGGCCGTGGACAAGCAAGAGTGTTCACTTTGACTCCTCAAGATGCGCAGGCATCTAATGCAGTTGTAGCAGGTACTCTCTCAGTGTGTTCTTTTGAAGCTAGAGTTTTATTTGATCTCGGTGCATCATATTCTTTTTTTTTCACCTGTTTTTGCTTCGAGGATGGAGTGGCAACCATCCAAGTTGTTATTTCCCTTGTCTGTAGCGACTCCACTTAGTGACGAGTTGGAGACAAACATATTCTTTCCATCTTGTCCCGTGTTGGTGGAAGGTAGAGAGTTGCTTTGCGGACTTGGTATTGCTGGATGTGATCGACTTTGATGTGATCTTAGGGATGGACTGGTTAGCTTGCCACTATGCCACACTGGATTATTGTGAGAAGGTGGTGATTTTCAAATTCCCTAATGATGAAGAGTTCTGATTCAGAGGCAAGAAGAGTTCAATGCCTCAGAATCTTATTTCTGCAATCATAACTAGAAAAATGCTTAGTAGAGGATGTAAAGGCTATTTAGTTGTGGTCAAAGATACAAAGGTGGACTTTGGAGCAGTTGAGAAGGTGCCAGTGGTGTGCGAGTTTTCTGATGTTTTTCCTGAAGAATTGCTAGGATTGCCACCAGACAGAGAGATAGAATTCTGTATCAATGTTGTACCTGGTACGGATCCTATTTCCATGCCACTTTATAGAATGGCACCTGCAGAGTTGAAAGAGCTCTATGAGCAGTTGTAAGAGTTACTTGATAAGGGTTTTATCAGACCCAGCACATCGCCTTGGGGTGCACCAGTGTTATTTGTGAAGAAGAAAGATGCTAACCTTCAACTTTGTATCGACTACAGACAGTTAAACAAGGTCACCATCAAGGACAAATAACCCCTCCCAAGGATTGATGACTTATTTGACCAGCTTCAAGGAGCTCAGTGTTTTTCTAAGATTGACTTGAGGTTAGGGTATCATCAGTTGAGCATTAGAAGCGGAGATGTACCTAAGACTGCATTTCAGACGAGATATGACCATTATGAATTCTTGGTGATGTCCTTTGGGTTGACTAATGCCCCAGTAGCCTTTATGGACTTCATGAATCAGGTATTTAGGCCATACTTGGACCGATTTATGATTGTCTTTATTGATGATATCTTTATCTATTCAAGAAGTAAGGAAGAGCATGCAAGGCATTTAAGGTTTGTGCTTCAGAATTTGAGGGATCATCAATTGTATGCTAAATTTTCGAAATGCGAGTTTTGGTTAGGTCAAGTGGCATTCTTAGGCCATGTGGTATCCAAAGATGGCATTCAAATGGATCCCAAAAAAATTAAAGCAATTGCAGAATGGCTGAGACCTGCAACAGTCACCGAAGTGAGAAGTTTTTTGGGTTTAGCAGGCTATTACAGGAGATTTGTGAAGGATTTCTCTAAGATTGCAGCGCCTTTGACAAAGCTAACTCAGAAGAATTTTAAGTTTGTTTGGACTGATAGATGTGAAGAGCACTTCCAGTTGCTTAAGGACTTGTTGACTTCAGCTCCAGTATTGACTTTACCTTCAGGGAATGAAGGGTATACAATGTACTGTGATACTTCTCAAGTAGGATTGGGGTGTGTATTGATGCAGAATGGGAGAGTAGTTGCTTATGCTTCACTACAGTTAAAGAAGCACGAACATAATTACCCCACCCATGACTTGAAAATGGCAGCTGTGTTGTTTGCTTTGAAGATATAGAGGCATTATTTGTATGGTGTGACTTGTGAGATATACACCAACCACAAGAGCTTAAAGTACATCTTTCAGTAAAGAGACTTGAATTTGAGACAGAGGAGATGGATGGAACTTCTGAAAGATTACGATTGCTCTATTCTTTACCATCCTGGTAAAGCGAATGTGGTAGCTGACGCACTTAGTAGAAAGTCAGCAGGTAGTCTTGCACACATCAACACAGAAAAGAGGCCAGTTATTAAGGAGTTACATGAATTGATTGATCAGGGATTGCAGTGGAAGATAACCAAGAAATGTATTTTAGCTCAATTCAGAGTATGATCAATGTACTTAGATAGAGTTAAAGCAGCTCAGAGAAGAGATCCTCAGTTGCAAAAGATTGTATTTGAAGTGCAACAAGGTCAATCTAGAGACTTTGTATTTGACAGTGAGGGCATGTTAAGTTTGGGCACAAGGCTATATGTACCAGATGTGGATGAATTAAGAAAGGAGATTATGGAGGAAGCCCATTTTTCTGCTTATAGTATTCATCCAGGTTCTACCAAGATGTATCATGATTTGAAAGATACATATTGGTGGAATGGGATGAAAAGAGACATTGCAGAATTTGTGTACAAGTGTCTTACTTGTCAGCAGGTGAAGTTGGAACATCAGAGGCCTTTTGGATTGTTACAGTAGTTGCCCATCCTAGAGTGGAAGTGGGATATGATTGCCATGGATTTTGTAGGTGGTTTACTTTGTACATCAAGTGGCTATAATGCTATCTGGGTGATAGTTTACAGACTGACAAAGTCAGCTCACTTTTTACCAATTAAAAAGACGTACTCTACTGACAGGTTAGCAAAGTTGTATGTTAACTGGATTGTTTGTCTTCATGGAGTACCGGTGAGTATAGTGTCTGATAGAGGAGCCACTTTTACTTCAGTCTTTTGGCAAGAATTGCATAAGGCTTTGGGTACAAGGTTGGACTTCAGCACAGCTTTTCATCCTCAAACTGATTGTCAGTCTGAGAGGACCATTCAGACTTTGGAGGATATGCTTCGAATGTGTGTGATGGATTTTGGTGGTCAATGGGATACAGTTATCATACAAGTATTGAAATGAAACCGTATGAAGCACTATATGGAAGAAAGTGTAGATCACCTTTACGTTGGGAAATTGGCAAGAGACAGTTGACAGGACCGGAATTGGTATAAGTCACTTGACCTATCATTCAGCAGAGGTTAAGGACAACCTTCAGCAGACAGAAGAGCTATGCAGACCCTAAGAGGAAGGATGTGTCATTCTCTGTTGGAGACTTGGTGTTTCTTAAAGTGTCTCCAATGAAGGGGGTGATGAGGTTTGGTAAGAAAGGTAAGTTAGCTCCCAGGCATATCGGACCTTTCGAGATTCGATCGAGAGTTGGAGAAGTGGCGTATTGACTGGTGTTACCGCCAAAGTTGTTGCAGATTCACCCAGTGTTTCACGTCTTGATGTTGAGGAAGTATGTTCCCGATCCTTCCCACGTTCTTCAGCTTTAGACGGTGGAACTAAGCGAAGATTTGGCGTATGAAGAGTACCCAGTGGCGATAGTGGATCGACAAGTTTGACAGCTTTGCACTAAGGAGATTCTGATGGTGAAAGTGCTATGGAGTAACCATACGGTGGAAGATTGCACGTGGGAGACCAAGACAGTGATGCAAGTGGCGTACCCCTATCTTTCTCATTTGTGAAAATCTTGTACTCCTTTATTTATTTAAAATTCAAGGACGAATTTTTATAAGGAGGGAAGATTGTAAATACCCGAATTTGTTTTGAAAAATTTTAAAGTATATTTTGAGACTTGCAGTGTTAATAAATATTTTATTAATATTGAGATTATTATTTTATGAAATTAAATTTGAATAATTGGTGATAAAAATTATTTTAATTATTAATTTATAAAAGTAGGTTAATTTTATTTTAATAAAATTATTTTATTGTGTGTATTTTAAGATTTAGAGAGAGAAATTAATTTTTATGTAGTATTCTTCTATTATTATTATTATTATTATTATTTAAAAAAAGGACAGCAAGACAAGGCAGCACCTTTTTTTATATATAAAAAAAAATGCAACAATTTTTTTTTCTCTTTCTTCTTCTTCTTCTTCTTCTTTTACCATTTTCCGTCCGGTGCCGTTTTCAGCCACCTCAGCAGGCGAGGTTGGTCTCGTTTGAAAGCTCGTCCTCCGGGCTTGTCAAATCTTCAAACCGTTTCGAGTTTGGACTCCGGTAACTACTCCGTTTATCAATAATTCGATTTTGAATA
>CATIWM010469468.1:0-15858 GCA_949671775.1 Mallotus repandus
TATAATAACATAAAAATGAAACTAAACAAAAATTCCAAAAAAAAGGGAAAACTTTTCTTTTTTAAATCGTAATAACATATATATAAAACATAAAAATGAAATTAAACAAACATATAAAAAAATCAAACATTTTATTTTTTAAATCATTGTAACAAAATGAAAATATAATTTTTTTTCTCAAATATTGTAGATCCATCAACACAGATTTATCTTTACAAAAAATCATAACAAAATAAAACTTTTTACTCAAAAAACTTTAACATGCATGTATGTTATTGGACATGATATTATATTTTTTTCTCAAAACATAATTTTTTCTTGAAATCAATTCATAGAATGTTTGAACAAAGTTAAAAATAGTAGATCTACACAATCATAATATATAACTCAAAATCAAACAATAAAACAGCTTTTTATTTGTCAAAAAACCACATGCAAGGTCTGATTTTACGGAAGATAAATAATCAAAATAAAACCATAGAACAAATACTTTACCATTTTAGTTCTCATCACTTGAAAGATTAGAAAACACTTTAGAATGAGATCTCAATGTATTTGAGTTTAAGAGTGCAAAAATAAAAAGAAAACAACAGAAAACTCCATTAAACAAAGCAAATCTATTAGGTTTCTGTCACTCGATTCACTGTAATCTAAATAATAAAAGATGATAAAGATACAAGATAAATCCAAAGCAGGTGTAAGGTTAAGAAAACATGAAGAGACAAGGTGTGTTTAGGGTTTTGGAGTGATGAAAAGGAGAGGATTAGAAGAAGATTTAAGAGAGAGCGAGAGAGAAGAAGAATGGAGGCAACGAAGTGAACAAATTGAATGAGGGTTAGGCTTAGTTTAAGATGTTTTTATGGTTAAGGTTTAGATCTAAATGGCGTCGTGTGTGTGTGTATATATATATATATATATATATATATATTTATTTATTATATGTAAATCGGTTTTCGGTCGGTACAACACTCAAACCAAACCAAAAATTGTTATTTCTTTCATTGACCATTGAACCAACCATTTAGACACACACCAACCGAGCCGATTACATATTAAAATTTAGTTCAGTTTGGTTCAATTTCATCGGTTCGGATGATTTTTGCACTCTCCTAATTATGAAAGGAAATTTCAATGATCTTGTTGATTCAAATAAGTTCGGGAAAAGATAATTTCTTTCATCACTTCCTAGCAATAGATGAATGGGTAGGATTTTAAGATTTTATACTCATTTTTAGAGCTAATCCATTTAAGAAATCAATATTGAACCAAAGTGTAAAGTCAGTTTTCACTTAACCAAAATTACCATATAATTATTATGTCCAAATAAATAGCAAGCGTTCCTGTAGTGGATTTGTTACAATGTGTCTCTTAATTGACTTAAATGGCTAGGGATCTTATTTTGGAAACAACAATGATATTTTTCTTTAATTAAACTTAAGAATATTCATAAAAATAATTGAAAACACATAGTTACAATGCTGCAAACATACCAAAACGCACGTATATAACATTGAATTACACACCATTATATGAAATATACCAAAATAAAATTATATATATATATATATATATATATATATATAAGTTTATTCGGTTGATTTTGATTTTAACCAAAATTTTCAAAAATTTGAAAATAAGAATCGAAACCGAATAGAAATGACAAGAAAACTTTGAGAGTAAATTATAGGAATTTTTACATGATTTGAGACCAAAAAAAAAAACACTTTGGGCAAACACTTGGAAGTAAATAAATTAAATAACTGATTTAGTTTCACAAAATTTTATATACATTGCGTTGTTGGCTTGGCCTATGACAATTTTTGCTTTATTTTTTTGTTTTATATTCCATAAAGTTGCAAAATAAAGATTGCCACTTACACATATTGTTGGCTGCATTTTGGTTTTTGAGTAATTGTGAGCATGCTAGAGGAGCTAAAGTCCTCAAATGAACTTACTTCTTTTAGACGGAATGTGAATCCCTAAACGCCTTTACCACAATTTGTTTGGATTTCGCAAAGATTATAACAAAACTTTAAAAGATAAATTGAACTCAAGACTAATGAAAGAAAATTGTATTATTTAATGTAAATTTTGTCAGACAAGCTTTGCTCCAAAAGGGAAATTTTATTGTGAACAAAAATTCTATGCTAAAGGAAAAATATGCTAAAAATAAACTAAGCTTGAGAATTGGCTATAAATGATGATGATTGGTTGTTGATGATAGTTGTAGATATTGATGGATCCCTCTTTTAATCATTTATGTGCCTTTTATACTTGTAGAATTTATTTCTCCAAATAAATTTTACAGCTCAAGAGTTTTCTCTATTTTGGAGAATAAATTCACGTAAATTTTGCAACTCCAGTGACGCCTTTTTCCCTAAGTTGCCTGTGCTTCTAGAATTTTCTCTAAGTTCCTCCATCAAAATTTCACAGGCTGGGCTTTATTATTTTATTTGGGCATTTTAATTTTAATTATATTAAAGCTGATGGGCTCAAATATCTTTAGCCTAAAATTTTAATTTAGGCACAAATAATGCCCCTCCACATGTGGTTAGCTTGGGGTCAAGCCAATGCTAATTAACATGTAGATAAGCCCACTGCACATGGCCCATCTCCATATATAAGCATGAAATATGAATTTTTGCACCCAACTTTACTCTCTTCTTTCACTTCCTTTGTTCCATGCTTAGACCAAAGGTAAAATTTAGTGAGCTAGATGAATATTATTAGAGAGTATTTGCCCCTCGTGATGCTCAATGAAGCTGAGAGGAGTGGGAACGCAAAAGAGCCCATCAAGATAAACTAGATAGTATGTGGGAAAAACGTGAATAGGCTAAAAAAGACTATGGTCCTGAGACTTCTTCATCTTCTTTATAAGAACCTTCCCATAAATCACTAAACAATTCAAATTCTCACAATCAAAATTCAAATCTTCCAAGTAATGAGCATTTAACTTCTCCGAACCATCATCCTTCAATTTCTCCAAAATTTCCTCAAAAATTAAATTCAAATGAATCAAATCCCCAAGAAACATCTTCTCAAAATTTGTTTACCCAAAAACCCAAAGTTTCAAAACCTTCAATTTCAAATTCTCTTTCCTTAATTTTCTCTTTGAATCAAAAACCCACACCTTTAGATATTAATTTCAAAAATTCTCAGTTTGAGCAATCCTTAAATCCTAATTTTTCCAAAACACTTCCTCCTTCTTCCTCTCTTTTTCCTTTCTTCTCTTCCCCTTCCTTTCCTTATTTTTCTTTCTCTCTTTCTTCTCCTCCCTCCGGCCACTCACCTTCCATCGGATAGCACTAGCCACTCACCGGATAGCAACACGATGCTGACCTACCCTCGCAAGCTGCACAAGCAGCCAATGCTGCTGTTGTGAGCAAGACCCAGGGCGTTGTGACTTGTGAACAACCTCCCGCCTCCTTTGCCTCGTCGCCTCCCACCAAAGCTCTGGTCATTTGGCAGTCATCTGATGTTGCTGTCTCCACCAGTCAGGACTCATAACGATTGTAGAGCTACTGTCTCAAGGTGGTTCTCAACTCTAAATCAGCAGTTCTTTCTTCACTTGGCTTTGCAATTTTTACAAGTCATCCATGCAAGTTTAGATTAATTCCCCAAGACAAATTCTTCTCCAAAATTTATTTCCGGAAATCAAAAGAGGTATTTTTATTTTTTTTATAAATCTTATATTATTTGAGAATTTATTCTTGAGATTAATTATTATGAACTCTCGTGATTTGGTGCTTTTGCTCTTGTAATATATTTTGCCTCTTTAGAAAATATTTAGCTGAAAACATTACTATAATTTTAGCCAAAATTAATTCACGTGTATTACGGCTCTTCTTTGAATTTATTTATGAGTTTTGTTGTTTCAATGTTATGAGATGAAGGGTGTTTCTTGTTTTTAGAGAGACAGTGCTTGCTAGAATTTTGATAAATATTTGCTTGGCCCGAATGTTATTAATTCAATGCTTCTGGCCATTTACCTAAGACTTGTTTATTTTTGGATGCTTTGAGATATGTTGGAGCTTTAATGCAATATATATTAGCCAAAAAATTTATTAATTTTGGTTCATTTTGCTTTGTAAAAATTCGGCTTCATTTTGGCAATTCTCATGCCAAAATAATTTTACATCTTTAATTTGGATAAAGGAGTATTCTTGAGCTCTTACCCAAATTAATTCAATTTTAGTTTGGCTTCATCACTTGCTAATCATTAAAATGTGGCTTTTTTTTTGAGGAATAATGCTTTGGTTGCTTGAATGTTTAGCCAAATTTAGCTTGACCAAAAATTAAAATTTTTGGTTCATCATTAGTTACCTTTAAGAAAATTTTAGTCTTTTGGCTCCTTGATTATATTTTGGCAATTTATGCCAAAATAAAATTACAAATGCATCCAGAAAAAACATAAACCTTGGCTATTCTTGATCTTGCAATTCGCTTGTAGTTGCTTATTTGGCAAACACTTTTATGCTTAAGAGCAATACCAAACACTTTTATGCTTAAGAGCAATACCAAATACTTTTATGCTTAAGAGTAATACTATCTTGCTTAAATATTTAAGCTAGCCAAAATTATTTCAAAATATTAAAATTTTGGTTTGCCATTAGCTCTCTTTCAAGAAAATTTAAAATTTGGCTTTAAGATAATCTACCAAAAATCTATACATCAGTTCTTGGTTTTATTCCTCTTTACATATTGCCAAAATCTTGTGCTATAGCCACATACGTTTTTAGTTTAAAGATCACTAACTTGATAATAATTATTTAAGCTAAAAAGTAAATTTTAATTGTCAAACTACCTTGGCACTTGGGTTGGAATCTACACATTTGCTCTCTCTTTAGCCAAGATTTATTTGTCTAGCTTAAAAATTAATAAATTTTGGCTGAAATTTGGCAATTTATTTTGAGCATAAGGCACCTCTTTATTTTGCCAAAATTTATCTTCTTTAAACATTCATGATGTCTTCAATGCAAATAACCATATTTTGCTTCTAGCCAATAACTTAATTAGCCTAGCTTTGGCTAATTACCCTTCAATAAGGATGACCATTACTTGATCCAAGTTTTCATGCCTTAACTAAATAAAAAAATGCCATTTAAATTTAGCTCGCTAAACTTTCTAGATTTTAGCTGAACTACAAGAGTTCTTTGGCTTTAACCTTCAACATAATTTCTATTTTAGCATAAAGGTGTCAAAATACAACTATGAGAAGTAAATATAATTCTTGGTTTTCAAACCAAGAATTTTAACGTAAGAATATTTTGGCCAAAACAAAAATGCAAATAGTGCTTAAGTTATTTCTTGCTTTTGCTTTTTTGGCAACTTTAGCCAAAAATTAATTTCCTTGATCTTTGGTGGAATTTTGGTTGTGCTGTGAGCGATAAAATTTTTGTTTTCTTGCTTTGTTACTTTCGAGATAGCTTTACCAAATGGGACATCCGTTTCGTTTATGGGAAAAGGACAGTGGTTGGTCTTGGGTGAATGCGAGACGCTTTGTGTTTGTGGAGTTGCCACCTGATTTTTAGAAAATTAGGAAAAGATGAAAGGGACGACATTGGGTCACTCAACGATTATCGTCCCCAGCAGAGATTCTAGATTCGGGAGATCGCATATATTTTTTGACTATTTCTCATTATAATACTCGATACATGGCTACCGCAGCACCCTAGTTTCGGTAATGACAATAGATATATGCACATTCACACAAGCACATTGATAATGATGGAAAATAAAGGAGAGTAATGATGGAAAATAAAGGAGAGTAAGTATGATTATTTACAGGGCTTTCCTAGTAAATGCATTCGAAAAAGGTGCAAAAATATAAATCTAGTCTTAATATGCCTACAAAATAGAGGTTAGCATAATTATGTGCGATTCCATCCATTCATCCACTCGGATAATAAGTAAGCAGGGAATACACACTTAATCAAAAGAGCAAATATATGCATAATTATGTGCATTTGTAGGAATTATTATGAAATATTTCTAAACAGTGAAGAAGTAATGAAAGATGTATGATTGCATCATTGGACGATGAAATGGAGGCTCTAGTTTGGAAATGTGAACTTTCACATTATTGAGTGCATTTTGATGCAGAAATGAAAATTTATTATAAGAAAAAATAAAGCAGAGATTATTCAATCAGCATGCAAATTGCCAGTCTCACCACATAATCACAATAATTTCTCAACTACTGGCGGTAATAAAAGTAAAATGCAAAACATCGAAATAAACGTGCAAAAGTGATTATTTGGTCCTCAGATTCAACTGAGCTTGTTTTTGGGTTTTTTGAAGGTTTAGCTTTGCGGGATTTTTAACCTGTCCTCGTTGAGAGGTTGAAAATGATGTGTAGAACATAAATTCGTATACCTTTGAAGCATGCTTTGACAAAGATGTAGGTGGGTTTGGTTGAAGTTAATCTAAAAAATCCTATGAAAAATGTAGTAGGTGAGCTAAAAGTGTGTGAATTAGGACTCCTGAGTCTTCAATTCGACAGCATTTTAGTGTGTGCGTATGCTTTTTGGCTCTGGCCCCCCCTCAAATGGGAGATAGAGACCCTTATTTATAGGGAAAAATAGTGAAAATATGCGTGCTTATGCGTTGGGACAGGTGATCACGCTTTGGGGGGCGAGTGATAATGCCTTGGGGGCGTGTGATCACGCGCAATTAACGCGCTCACGAGCTGATTTTGAGGCATGCGCGTGCTATTTCGAGGTTGCTTCTAAGGGTTTTTGAACCTCCCAGATGCGTTTTTGACATCTATTTTATCAAAATCGACTTCCATTTTCACACGTGAGCAAGTGTGTTCGGGTGTTGTCATGCGTTATAAATTTGCTCACGCACTACTTCTTGGGATTACGCGCATTATTTTGGGGTCACTTCGAGAGGTTTTTAGGGCTTTCGGATGCATTTCTGTTATCCATTTTGTCAAAATCAACTTCCAATTTTCACAAAGTTGAACTCTGGTCTTACGAGATAAACACTGGTCTAACGAGTTGCACGTGCTCGAAATGAGCTACTTATCATATGATAATTCATAATTTGTAAATTTAGGGTGTGACTTAATGACTTGGTGGCCGATTTCACTCTTTAGAGGCTCGGTTTAGGCTTTTTAGACTCATGACATGCTCTAGAAGCAGTACAAATGAATGGACACTTGTTATATTTGGAGAGATATTTTCATCATTGGACCTTGTTGGGGACAATTAAAACTCGATGTATGACAATTGCCCCCTACTTCACGTGTGTTACATAGTCTTTTAATACTGAAGTCAATACACTTAAAGCAATGCAGAGATGCAAAAATAATTTTTAGGAAGAGGTACTTACCTGATGGTGCGCCGTTTAGTCTTTTGATGTTAGGCCCATCATTGTTGATGTTGTTTCATTTGGTTAGAGGAGTCATCGTCTTTTTTGTGTACTTTTGCAATCTTCTCAGGTGAGGTGAGATGATGCTTTTGTAAGCTTATTGAGGTATCAAGCAAATAAAGATGCTATTATAATCTACTGAGGTGTCAAATAAAGGCTACTATAACCTATTAAGGTGTCCAGCAGATGGAAATACTACTAACCTACTGAGGTGTCAAACAGATACTACTATAACCTATTGATGTGTCAAGCAAATGGAAATGGTACTAAAACCTACTGAGGTGTCAAGCAAATGGAAATGCTACTATAACCTATTGAGGTGTCAAGCAAATAAAGATGCTACTATAACCTACTGAGGTGTCAAGCAAATGGAAATGCTACTATAACCTACTGAGGTGTCAACCAAATGAAGATACTACTATAACCTATTGAGGTGTCAAGCAAATGAAGATGCTATTATAACCTACTAAGATGTCAAGCAAATGAGAATGCTACTATAACCTATTGAGGTGTTAAGTAAATGAGAATGCAACTATAACCTACTGAGGTGCCAAAAAAGTGCTACTATAACCTATTGAGGTGTCAAATTAATGGAAATGCTACTGTAACCTACTGAGGTGTCAAGCAAATAAAGATTCTACTATAACCTATTGAGGTGTCAAGCAGATGGAAATGCTACTATAACCTATTGAGGTGTCAAGCAAATGAAAATGCTACTATAACCTACTGAGGTGTCAAGCAAGCGCTACTAAGCATATGAGAATGCTTCTAAGTGGATAAAAATGCTTCTGAGCAAATGAAAATGCTATTAAGCAAGTGAAAATGCTATTAAGCAAGTGAAAATGCTATTAAGCAAGTGAAAATGCTACTAAGCATACAAAAATGTTATTAAGCAAGTGAAAATGCTTCTAAGCAGATTAAAAAGCTTCTAAGCATATTAAAAAGCTTCTAAACAGATGAAAAATGCTACTAAGTAATGAAAATGCTTCTAAGAAGATGAAAATACTACTAAGCAGGTGAAAATGCTTCTAAGCAAATGAAAATGCTACTAAGCAGTGGAAATACTTCTAAGCAGATGAAAAGCTTCTAAACAAATGAAAATGCTACTAAGCAGTGAAAATGCTTCTAAGTAGATGAAAATGCTACAAAGTAGTGATAATGCTTCTAAACAGATTAAAAAGCTTTTAAGTAGATGAAAATGCTACTAAGCAGTGAAAATGCTTCTAAGAAAATAAAAATGCCACTAAGAAGGTAAGAAATGTTACTAAGCAGATGAAAATGCTACTGAGCAGTGAAAATGCTTCTAAGCAAATAAAAATGCCACTAAGAAGGTGAGAAATGTTACTAAGCAGATGAAAATGCTACTAAGCAGGTAAAAATGCTACTAGGCGGATGAAAATGCTATTAAGCAAGTGAAAATGCAACTAAGCAGTGAAAAATGCTACTAAGCAAATAAAAATGCTACTAAGCAGATGAAAATGCCACTAAGCAGGTAAAAATGCTTCTAAGTGGATGAAAATGCTACCAAGCAAGTGAAAATGCTACTAAGCATATGAAAATGCTATTAAACATATGAAAAATGCTACTAAGCAGGTGAGAAATGCTACTAAGCAGATGAAAATGCTACTAAGCAGATGAGAATGCTACTAAGCAGGTGAGAAATGCTATTAAGCAGGTGAGAAATGCTATGAAGTAGATGAAAATGTACTAAGCAGATGAAAAATGCTACTAAGCAGGTGAGAAATGCTACTAAGCAGATGACAATGCTACTAAGCGAGTGAAAATGCTTCTAAGCAGATTAAAAAGCTTCTAAGTAGATGAAAATGCTACTAAGCACATGAAAATGCTACTAAGCACATGAAAATGCTACTAAGCAGGTGAGAGATGCTACTAAGCAGATGAAAATGCTACTAAGCGGATGAGAATGCTACTAAGCGGATGAGAATGCTACTAAGTAGGTGAGAAATGCTACTAAGCAGATGAAAATGCTACTGAGTAGTGATGATGTCATTATTTGTAATGTCTCAAATGTGATTCTCGTGATGTGATGATGCGATCATTGTAGATATGATGCGTTTATGTCATTTTTGCTCTATTTCTTCTCTTTTGTATGTGATGTTTTGACTTTCTGAGATAGTGATGTCAAATGCAGTGTGTAGTGTTCATGTTCATGTAGTATGTGCATGTTGTAATGTGTTTTTCTGCTAGAATGCATGTTTAGGACCCTAAGAATGTGTGTGTAGGGGTTTCGAATTGTGCGCACGAGTGTATCAGGGCGTGTGAAGTCTAGAGGGGCGCGTGATCATGCATTTTTACTCGTGATCAAACGTGTCTTATATGTGATCATGCGTGTTTACACGTGATCACGCATTTTGGCGCGTGAGAGGGCCTTCTGTGCCTATATAAAGCGCTCATTTTTTTGTGTTTGGGGAGGTTCTTACCTATTTTCAGACCTTGTGCGGCTCCTTTTCATATTTTTTGAGGCATTTCTTCCTTATTTTCTTCTTGTTCTCTCGTTGTTCAAAAATTATGGATTTTCCTCCTATTCCTGACGACTTTGATGGTATGGACAATGCTTCTTTCTCTTTTGATGATATTGATTTGGAGATGGGTGATTTGGAGTTTATGCAGATTGGGGCAGGGACTTCTACTACTGCTGGAGTTGCAGAGACCATTCGGACTAGTGGTGGAGCTTTTTCTCATCCATCTAGCTCTCGGGGTGATCCTGGTTCACCTGAACTTTCTCGGGGAGGTTCAATTCCTATTGTCCATAGTTTGAAGACCTATGCTTAGACTATTCATCATTGCTAGGTTAGTTCTTGCCTACTTCCTCTATAGCTCCTGTTGCTATTTAGCCCTTATTGTAGTTTTAGTTGTGTGAAGTTAGTGCTGTAGTTTAGCTCTTGCTATAGTTTAGCTCTTATTGTTGTTTAGCTCTTACTGTAGTTTAGCTCTTGCTGTAATTTAGCTCTTGCTGTAGTTTTGGCTGTGTGAAGTTTGTGCTGTAGTTTAGCTCTTGTTGTAGTTTAGCTCTTGCTGTAGTTTAGCTCTTGCTATTGTTTAGCTCTTACTGCCGTTTAGCTCTTATTGTATTATCTACCGTTCTTCCATTTTTTCAAACATTTGCTTGCATGTTTAGCTTTTACTATATGCTTTTCATTTTGTAGTCTGTGTAATTCTTAGTGTTAATCCGGCTCTAACTGCTTGCTTGTTGCCTGTACTTTTTCTTTAGCATCTGTTATGATCGTTCTCTCGCTGCTTTGTTTTTTATTTTGGTTTTGTTCCTGCAAGAGTGATGAAAAGAGTTATTTTAGTGACTAATGAGTGCTTTAAATGTTTTACCTTTCAGTCACAATCTCATGGGCCTGTCATTCAGCTGCCTTGTAGCTTTAACAAGGTCAGCTTGTACTATTAGGGTCTTCTATTATGTGTGAAGGATATGGTTGTTGGAAAGGGTTTTGATGGCGTTATTTCTGCCCTTACTTATAGTTCTTATGCATCGAGCCAAGTTGCGATGTGTGCTCTTGTTGAGTGGTGTATGGACACTACCCATACATTTCATTTGCCTTTTGGGGAGATGACTATTACTCCGTTAGATTTTACTGCCATTGTTGGGCTAAGTTTCTCTAGGGAGCCTGCATGTTTGAGTAATGAGGCATATAGCTCTATAGTGGTGAGGAATGTGTGGTTGAAGGATCTTTATGGGGTTACTGCTTTTGTGAAGTCCGGTTGTTCTTCTTTGATTCGGTATACAAGACTGGTGGATAAGGTTAGATCGAGACATGATGTTGGTCATGTTAGTTCGGAGCAGCTAGCCTGATGTTTCCTGTTTTACCTTCTTAGTGCCATTATTTTTTTGAATGCTTTGGGCACCAATTATCTACAGTTGTTGCCTATTCTGAAGAACCTGAGAGACTTGTCAAAATACAGTTGGGGGATGACTGTTTTTTCCTATATGTATTTTGGCTTGGATACTGCTTACAGCGGAGGTTCGCGGATATGCAGCTGCTTATTTGTGCTGGATGTGGGTGTGATTTTTGTCCATATTTATCATTTTATTAATTTCGGATGTTCTGACATTTCTTTTTGACAGATTTGTGCTTATGAGCTTGGAGTGCTCCCCTATCCTACTATTGATCATTTATCTGAGAATGGTTTTCCATGTCTCCCGCAGTGGATTTAGAAGACTTCTGATTTAATTGAGAGCCTTGCGAAGTCAAGAGATTTTCTGAGTAGGTTGGCCTATAGCCAGGTATGATGAATTTTGATCTCAATTTTCTCATTCTTTGGTAATCCTTTACTTATACTTTTTCTTAGACAAATTTGTGCCCGCTAGTGGTTAGAGAGAGAGAGGACTGGTCGGCTGAGATGGCATCAGCTTGGCGCCTATCACAAAGAAGAGTCTTATTGTCTAGCATTATTGATAAGGTATGGTACTTGGGCGAGCGAGTCCATCGCTGGTGGGATGGACCATATATGAGGAGAGTCCTTATTGCTCCCCCTGGTGACATATTTTGGGGTCGGCAGCTCACTAGAGAGGAGCTTGCTGGAGCTGAGATAGGATATCCTTCTGAGGATCTTTTAGAGGGCGTACACTTCTTTTATATGTGTACATTACTCCCCCAATTGATAGATGCTGTGGAGAGTGTCTATGTCCCTCCAGTTCCACCTCCTTAGACGAATCCTTTCACGAGCATCCCGAGGTCGTTCTGCTTCTAGGGTAGCATCTTCTAATCTGGTATGCTTCTTAGCTTTTACATTTTACTATTTATGTACAAGCATGTAAAAATTTTTGTTAGTGATAAGCTGTAAATAGCATGAGTTATGATAACTTATCTGCAGCGTCGAGGATATAGTCAAAAGAGATCGGGTTCTTCTCGTTTTGATGAGGAGAGTATCCCTAGGACCGAGGGAACGACTCATGCTAGTGGTATGGCTTCTAACGGCACTATTCTCAGGGATTTTGAGGGCACAATGCCTCCTTTATTATATGGACTGTGGATTACAAGAGTGGGGATGCATTTTCCCTTGTCTAGGGCTGGCACACCCTCGTCGGATGTAGCACCTGCAGACACTACTCATGTCAGTCTTTTGACTTTGTAGGGTTTTCTCTTTCTTTGATTTGCTTGTTATCTGACTTTTTTGCCTTGTAGGTGCCTGTTTCTACTGCTCAATTTTGGTATACTGTTGCGATTGGTGCGCATGAGTATTTAGAGTTCACTGGTGTGCAGAGCGTACATTCTTTTTATTGACTATTTATTGTACATGTGTTATGCAAATGCATTAAATGCATTTTTGTGATGTTTTTCTAATGCAGACCCAACACATTCTTGCTAGTCATGAATGGGAGAGAGAACGAGCATCCTTGGATGAGCGTGTTCAGCAGCTGGAGCGAGAGTTGGGTGCTTTTCGTATGGCTCAACATGATCCAGGTGAAGGAGATGCTTGAGTGAATTCAACTTTTGCTTATGATGGAAACCATGGCTGACATAGTTATTTAGGAGGTTAGGTATAGGTTTTTGGCTGTAGTTGCTTGTTGTTGTATCATTTTCAGGAGATCATGGACTCTGGGTGTTGTATTTGGGCATCTATCCCATGTGTTGTACCTCTTTTCTTTTGATGGTGTTGTTGTATTTGACTAACTTATGTCCTCTATAATATTTATGTCTGTTTGATGACTTTTATTTCATTTACGTCTTTATTTTATTTTTCCCTCTTTTGCATAGGGCTTCTCTTTTCAGAGCTTTTCACACCTATCTAGGTGTATTTATTCTTCTCCCTCTTTTGCCTTGGGTGTCTCTTTTCAGAGCTCTTCCCACCTAGTTGGGCCTTTTTTTTAGGCATTGATGAGAACAACTTGTGATTTTTGGAGAAAAAGTGAAGAAACGAATGAGAGTTGTAAGTATGTAATGAAGAAATGCAAATTCTACTTAATATATTCAATGAATTTAGATGATAATGATGTATTGCATTTTCTCAGATGTACTTACATGATTTGACAAGCATTCACATATTTACTGAAAATATTTAAGAAAAGCATAGTTGCATTCATCCAGATTTCGATTTGAGAGTACCCTTGTTCTTAGCTATCCTTTTTAGGTTTTCTACCTAAGTATTTTCTCTCAGTTTCCCTAACTTTTGCCTAAGTCACCCTTTCGGGTTTTCAAACTAGCGGGAAATTCCCTAATTTTTGCCTGAGTAGCCTTTTTTGATTTTTAACTCAGCGGGATTTTTTTTAGTATTTACTTTAGACATAGTATTTCTTCAAGCGATCTATGTTGTTAGGTTCAGAGAAATCAGTCCTTTCGGAATCCATCAGTTTGGCAGCTCCTCTTGATATAACAACTTTGACCAGATATGGGCCTTCCTAGTTTGGCCTGAACTTTCCTATTGGGTCCGAGAGATTCTATTTATCTTGCTTCAGTACCCAATCCCCTGCTTTTATGCTTTTGGGTTTTACTTTCTTGTTGAAAGCTCTAGCCAATCGAGTTTGATACAACTATGTATGGTACATTGCTTTAAGTGTTTGGCTACCCAGAGTAGTGAGGCTGTCATGCCTTTGCTAAGCCCATTGTGCTTCAGGCAATTCAGATTCGATTACTACTCATAATGATTTGATCTCCACCTCCACTGGGAGTACCACTTTAAATTCGTATACTAGTGAAAAAGGAGTGGCCCCTATTAAAGTCCTAACAGTTGTTCGATATCCCTATAAATCATATGGCAGTTTGTTTGACTAATCTCGATAGGTCTGAGTCATTTTTGACAAGATCTTTTTGATATTTTTGTTTGTAGCCTTGACCACTCCATTTGCCTGCGGGCGGTAAGGTGAGGATTTATGATGTTCCACCTTATAGCTCCTCAGCAATTCCCTCACTTCCCCTAGGAATTCAACACCATTGTTTGAGATTAAGTGGTGGGGAATCCCATATCAACATAACATATTTTTCTTGATAAATTTTGCTACTTGTTTTGCCCCCAGTCTTGCATATGATTCTGCTTTAACCCACTTTTTAAAGTAGTCGATTGCCACTAGGATGAATCTGTGCCTGTTTAAAGCCGTCGGGTGTATTTCCCTAATTATGTCTAACCTCCATACTGAAAAGCGTCACGAAGAAGAAATAAAGTGTAGCTCTGTTAGGGGAAGTGGCTGACATTCTCATGATGCAATCTTTCATCATCATCATCCAAAAGAACCCCTGTTTCATCAATTTCTTAGCTAAGATGGCTCCATTCATGTGTGGACCACAGATACCCTTGTGTATTTCTTCCATTGCTCTTGTAGCTTCTGTCTCATTCAAACATCTAAGTTGTATCCCATCTAAAGTCCTTCTATATAACACACCCTGGTGTGATGTGAACTTTGATGCCAATTGTCGGGTAATTGCTTTATCTTTTTTAGTTGCCTTCTTAGGATAAATCCTTTTTGTGAGGTATTTCTAGATATCGTAGAACCAGGGTTTATCATCTGCTTTCATTTCTACTGCTCTAAGGCATTTATGACTGGGTTGCTCTGATTTGAGTAGGATTAGAGGTTTCATGGGCATTTTAACTGGTCCTTCCCATACTGATGCTAGGGAAGTGAGTGTGTCTACCATTTAGTTATGGTTTCTAGGGAGATGGATGAATTTGCATTTTTAAAAAGATAAGGCAAGCTGTTGCAGGTGACTTAAGTATGGCCTCAAATGTTGTTCTTTCAGTTCCCATTATTCTATTGTCTGATTGATTACCAACATGGAATCCCCAAAAATTTCTACTTTTGTCACTCCTAGAACTATCAAAGCTTCCATGCCAATTGCACATGCTTCATATTCTGCCTTATTGTTCGTAACCCTGAACACTAGCTTTTTGGCGATTGGTACCACTTCTCCTTCTGGTGTTAGGAGTATAATCATGACTCCTACTCTGAATTGATTGACTGCCCCATCAAAGTGTATGCGCCATCCCTGCACCTCGATGGTCGTACTGAGGTCATCCGGGAAGTCTAATTAGACTTCTTCTGAATCTGGGATCGGGTTGAGGGCTAAGAATTCGGCAACTACTCTTCCTTTATTGTCTTTTAGTTAAATACTGCACATCAAATTTTGTCAATAAGACGAGCCACTTGGAAAGTTTTCCTACTAGGGAAGGAGCTTCATAGAAATGCTTCATAGGATCCATTTTGGACACAGCTTGGATCTTATAAGATTAAAAATAATTTTTGAGCTTCTTCATTGCCCATGCCATTACTAGGCATATTTGTTCGACTTAATTGTACTTTTCTTCATAAGGTAGCATTTTCTTCCTTAGGTAGTAGACTGCATATTTTACTTCCCCTTCTCCCTCTTGGGCTAGCATTACACCGATCGTATTCCCTTCAATGGCTAAGTATAAGGTTAATGGCAACCCTGACTTAGGTGGTTTCAAAATTGGTGGATTGGCTAGGTAGTTTTTAATCTTGTCGAATGCTAATTGACATTGCTCATTCCATCTGACTGGTTGATC
>CATIWM010469475.1:0-13521 GCA_949671775.1 Mallotus repandus
ACAATTTGAGCCTAAGAACATATATAAAAACACACAAAACCAACATAATAATAAAAGAAGTAAAAATAACATTCGTATTATCAAATAAACATCACCAACGTAACAAAATTAAAATAAATCAAACCTTAACTACCCTAAAGAACTATGCATATTTGCATTATATCAAGGGGGTGAATAGGGCTACAGAATAAAAATCAAAACTTAAAAACAAATAAACAGGAATTGAAAGAATGTTGAGAAGGAAAAATGAAGAACACAATGATTTAAGAAGTTTGGATTCAACAACAATCTTATGTCTCCAGCTAACTTATCCCCAAGTTAGGATTTTAAATAACCACAATCTATTTCCTAGATTGATTTTTACAACTCAAACCTTACAACTTGAGTTTTCAATGCTTACTCAAAAACCGATTCACAAGTGTTTTGAAGGCTTACACTAAAACAAAATTTCCAAGTATTTTAATGGCTAAAAACTTAAACCAATTCCTTTAAAATAGAACCTCACTTCCTTTTTTCTAAACCTAGAAAATAGAAGAATAAGAATTTCTATTCTAACACTCACCAACTCTCACAACAGTTATACAAATACAAAAATTGTTTAAGAGAGAATTTGAGAGTTTACTTGAATGCTTAAGAGAGAATGAATGATAAATAAATTTTATTAAAACCTTCAATTGAACTCTAAGGGTTATTTATATCGATAAAAAACTTAAATTTTGGTTGTTGGAGGCATTGATTGTGTCTCCAATGTCTCTTGTTAAATTTTGAATCATTTTGGACTTTTTACAGCTGAAACGACACTCACGATTGTGAGGGTAGTGCCCTGGCTCGTGAGGGTCAATTTAAGGACCACTGCATTCAAAAATATCTGTTGAATGCTATCAGAACTGACCCTCATGAGTTTCTCATGATCGTGAGGGTAGCTCGTGAGCGTGTCAGACCAAAAGAGTTGAAACAACTCAAAATGACTATCCAAAGGAGACAACTCATGACCGGCTTGTGAGATGCTCATGAGTGGGACTGAAGAAGATTGAATTATCTAATATTTCTTCATAAAAGTTGTAGATATTTGTCTTATCTTTCCATATCACTTTAAATCATCTCAATTGGACATCTATAGCTCATGATATTGTAGAAATACTAGGATCTGCTTAACCTAAAATGAAAGCTGCATATGCTGACTTTGACTCAAGATTTGGATATCCAAATGAGCTCGTGTTTTAAAAAGTAAGCTCAATTCAGAAACCTTAAAATGTCTACTTCAAATGTTAAAAAGAAAAATTTCTCATTATAAAGCTTTAATGATGCCAAAAGCCTTCTTGATCTCAGAGCTTGAATCAGTCCAAAAGTATACTTATCAATCACGTACTCCATTTTGACTTCCAATTGAGTCCTAACTTATACACACTTAAAAAATCAAAATTAAATGCTCAAAACTAAATTTGTTAAAATCAAAATCAAGATTGATAGTTGCTAAGTCAACAATATATATATATATATATAGATATATATATTACAATATATATCTATATATATCTATATATATATATATGTAATATATATATATATATATATGTAATATATATATATGTAATTTTTAGTTATAACTATTTGAATTTAAATTAGAATTTCTATAATTATATTAAAATTATTTTTTTGTTAAATATAATAAAAAAATTACTGCATGTAATCTATTTCTTTGGATGCACCAAAAGGCCAAATCCATATCTTCATTTGACTACTACTATAGCTGTAAGTGGGAGTTACCTTTTTCGGATAAGAAGATATACCTGCTTTATTTGGTTAGTTTGCAACACTACTTTAAAGTTGATTCTAAAGTGTTAGTTTGCAACATAAGTTGATCATGAAGAATCGAGTCAAAAGCATATATTCTAATATTTTTTTTTATTAATAGGAATATTATATAAAGTGATCATTTGATTATTCTCTCATTTATTATATTTTAATTTTTTTGATTAATAGGAAGATTATATGATCTCAGCATTGATAGACTGCACAATAGAAGACAATTTTTTTTTTACATTGACGATAATAAAATTCAAATTTTACACTTTATGATACCCTTGCAGAGGAATAATCACTTAACTACTCTCTCCCTGACCGCTATATTCTAATTTTAATTGTTGAGTAACATATGTTTTCTTTTTTTTGAAAAGAAAAAAAATTCTATTGATTCAAACTACCAATACATTGATAGAAATACAAATTTTAATTCGCTAAAAACTATAGAGGATGAAACAATACCCAAGTTACTAATATAATAAATCGGTTCAAAGTCTAAAAATTTGATAATACTATAATGACTAGAATATCTATGACTCCAATTCTGCAACATATTGACGACCGTAATTTGATTCGTTGTCTCTGTTTGATCGAATATACTTTGCCTGTTTGAATTGTCCAGACAAAGAAAAAGCCACAACAAGACGAAAAATAAAATGTCATAATAAAACGAAGATAATCAAACGTCGCAGCAAGACGACGAGATCACAAAAGGCAAAATAAAACTTAAATCTGTATGGAGTAACTATTTATTTAAAAATAAATTGATAAAATATGTGTAGAGGAGTGATTTCAGGTCAAGAATGATAAAAAATCACTCCTCCTTACTTAAGGAAGATGAGCCACTAGAAAAAAGAAGAAGTGAAAGTTGAGAGAAAAAGAGAAGGCCGGGGTTTCTAACTTTCAACTGAACATATGTTTTCTTTTTTAAGGGAAAAAAAAAAGTTGCGAAGCTAATTAATAGTCAGCTCTTGAGTGCTAAGATCAAAAGCTCAAATTAACTTTATCCAATTTCTGATATATCGTATATTAAATTACAACTAATTCATGCGATATCGATATCCATAAGGTTAGAAAGCAATGATTAAAATATAAACATACCGGAGTAATTTTTTTTTTCCTAATAGACATGTATAATTATGTTTACTAATTCAAATGAATGTTTTTCGCTTCTTTATTCTGAAGAAGAATTTATCCAACGTATATAACCGAAACAAAATAGATCCAATATGAAAGTTAAAGACTTGAGGAATTCGTAAGTGCTCAAAAAGAGATTAAAAGTTCTCTCTGGGCCATTATTCAATTGCTTTCAAGCGTATCCCAACCTTGATCTTTTGCTGGGGCCTTGAGTATCCCTTTATCTTTGTGATTTTGTTTCGCAAGAATATTAGGTTCACTCTTGCCCAATTTTTTTTTTAAGATAATCAAAATGATAAAACCCCAAATATTTATCATCAATTTCTTTTTCTAACTTTTTAAGAGACACCTTCAATAGTCCTTCTTTTATAATCTAGTGATATTATAATGTGAGATAATGAGTTCGATCCTTCACTTCTCCCAAGTTGTTCAAAAAAAGACACACCTTTAATTATTTTTTTTTAAAATTCCGAACTCATTTAACTTTTATTAATCCATTTCGATTCGTATAACTGAATCATAAGGGCAGTAAATATTTTTTAATAATTAATTTAACGTGACTGTATATATCATAATTCAAAATCGTAACATTGTTTAAACAAAAATAACTCATTATCAACTCATTTCAATAGTTATTGATACCTCAGAATTTTTTTTTTAATAGTTATTAAGTTTTCCCTTAATGATCAAATTGGTAGAATATTAGTACTACTATTTCTTTCCATATATTATGTTCACTAAGAAAGGAGTAAATACTAATATGCCAATTTTGTCAACAAAAAAAAAGGCTCTATCTATATAACTAAAAATTTCTAAAAAAAGAAAGTTTATAATCTCAATAATTGAAAGGACAAAGACTGAAAAAAAAAGTAAGAATATGCATTTTGTTAATTAAAATAACTAACAGTCGAGTGTCTTCGGTTCAAAAAAGTGTCAAATTTAATTATATTTTCTGGGTGACATCTAATACATCAGTGACAAGTACTTACGATAATCAATAATTTAAACTTCTCCACCACAAAAGCTAACACTTTAATCTCTTTTCTTGGTCCTTAATTATTAAGTACATTAAAATATTTCGAGTGGATCTGAACGCAATAATAATATTATTGTAGTTTATCACACTTTCCTTCCAATATATATCATATTACTTCCAATAAGTTCGTAAATATCACTTCAAAATCATGTTACATAACACACGATAGGCCAGAATCTGTTAATAGCTAGCTGGTTGTTAAGTGTTCGGTAAGGGTGGGCCCAGGTAGAGGGGCTAATATAAGGAATTAGCTACCATGGTCTATAAAAACCTTAATTCTCTTAATTGCATACTGACCACAGCATACAAACAGCGCAAATACTCATCTTCTCAACCCCACAAAAACAAGAAAAAATGGAATTGTTTCCCCATAGAGGAATAAGCAAAGATTGCCGTAGGACTCCTACTATACACATCAAAGAAAAAGGGAACATCGGTACTGTTCCCAACCCAGAAGATCGAAAACGATTACTTGATCTGTTTAGGAGCTTTGACACCAACAAAGACGGCCGTCTTAGCAAGCAAGAGCTCATGAACTTGTTCAAGAAGCTTGGTTCTCATTTTTCATGGTGGAGAGTGTTTCGAGCACTGAAATATGCAGATGAAAACGGAGATGGGTACATAAGCGAGGAAGAGTTTTCTCATCTTGTTTGGTATATTTACAATAAATGTGACTATAAGCTGAACGACCTGACTGTACATGTTTAGAGAGTGCAGGCTGTATCGTCTCCGATTAGCCATGTTCTTTAGTATGATGGCAATCTGGTTTTTCTCTTTTTGAACTTTCATGCATCTTTTTTATGTGTGCCACTGTGTGTGTATATATTGTCTTAGATAGTTTTTAATGAAAAAGTCTTGAATTTGTAGGTTTGGTGCTTTCTTTCTTCTTATGGTTCATCTTCTTTAATAGCAAGATGCATGAAACTAAATCACACTCATATAAATTATTTTTCTTAGTAAGTTTGTGTAGCGTATGTTGGCCACTTCAACAGAATTTCAGGCTTTGCCGCCGTCAATGGTGCTTGATTACAAATTAGACCAGATGATATTCTCTACAGTGTTCTTGAATTCACCTAGTTAAATTCATTATCTATCCACAATACAAAAAAGAAAATGATGCTTATAAAAAAAGGAAAAGAAAAAGAGAATCAGGTACTCAATAATTATTGATCTTTATATTCAATTCATCATTAATTTATAACTTTGGTAAATTACAACAAGCCTCTTGTCATTTCACTTATATAATATTTTTTAAAGAAACTTAACTTTTATTCAACCAACAGCAGAGAGAACATTCGATAAATAAGCTGGGGGGGTTATTAAACCACTCACATCAGCCTGACAAAGAACCAGATGCCCGAGCAAGTGTATGGGTAACAAGGTTCGCAGACCTTACAACATGAATAATAAAAACACAATTCAACTCACTCAAGACAGCCTTGCAATCATCTATAACTAGTCCTAACGATGAAATAAAAGAACTGGATGGTCTGTTAATAGCCTGGACAATTTCGAGCGCATCTGACTCCACCAAAACTCTGCTCATCCGATTAACTTTCAATCAACTCAAAGCCTCCCTCACTCTGATAGCCTCTGCCATTGAAGGGTCTATAACCCCTTCAATCGAGAAAGCCCTAGCAGCTAAAAACCTCGCCATTTTCGTTCCTCAGCACACACCCTCTACTGTATTTACCAGAGTTAATAAAGAGAACATCATCAATATATTGCACTTTATGTTGCAAAATTGAGGGTCGAACTGTGAATATTATAGAGCAAATTACAGCTAAATTAATTGAAATAATAAATTGAAGAAAAATATGAAACAGAACTATTGCACAAGTTATTAGAGTCTAAATGATTGTACTAAAAATCACCCTAAGATAAATTCTCAGGAAAGAGTGGTGGGTTATAATAGTCCCACTTAAAAACCACACTCCTTAAACAGAATTTTATCAAGACAAATAATTTTAATAGCACAATAATTTAAGACAACTAAACCTGACAATAGCTACGAGAAAGTAAACACACAAATGTTACGTGAAAAACCCCAAACAAATCGGGGAAAAACCACGGGCAATACTAGAAGAATTTCACTATAAAAATAATAGGAGTTACAAAATATGTTTCTCTATACCCCAAGGAGAATACAATAAAATTCTCTCTTAAAATAGGAGATACCCCACTCTCTATATATTTTTCTTCACAATGAGATTGCTCACAATTACTCATCAACTCACTAACTCTCACAAACACGATGCTCACATAGCACACTCTCTTGTGCTTGTGTTTCTCTCCCTATTGCCTGTATTTTATTTACTTGTGTTGTGATACAAAATGGCTGAGCAAATAGCCTTTATATAGCCATGGAGTATGGCTAGTTTTTCAACCAATTTTGTTAATTTGTTAGCACTAAATTCGGTGCTGACTTCTCTATTTTTTTTAATTATGTGGCTGCATCGAATGGTGCAACCATTTTTTACTTCATTTTTGACAATCTCCCACTTGAATATTTGATTGAGGATCAATCACATCTTCACATCATTCTTTCTATCTTGCCTTTTCAAGTTGCTTACATTTCCATCAAGCCGCACGAGGATCGATGCCAAATAAACTTATCACTGTTAATAGTTTTTGTCAAGAAATTTGCTAGATTTTCTTCGGTATAAAATTTCTGCAAAGTGATAGTTCCTTCTTCCACTTTCTGTCCAATGAAGTGATACTGAACTCAAATGTGTTTTGACTTTGAATGAAAGGTTGGATTTCTTGCGAGGTGCAAGGCATTCTAACTGTCACTAAACAAAGAAACTTTCTCTTGTTTGTGCCCGAGTTCTTCCATTGCCATCTTCAACCAAACTGCTTCTTTACTGGCTTGTGTAGCTGCCACATATTCTGCTTCCGTTGTTGACGTAGCCATAACTGATTGCAGTTTTGATACTCAATTGACAACACTGCCAGCAAAAATAAACACATAACCCGTTGTGGATTTGCTTTTATCCAAATCACCTGCGTAATCTTAGTCAACATATCCTCTGAAAATAAAGTCTGATCCTCCATAACATAATGCAACATCTGAGGTTCCTTTGATATATCTTAGGATCCTCTTCACAATGTTCTAATGCTCTTTACTAGGATTAACCATGCATCAACTAACCACTCCCACTGCATACGCAATGTCTGGTATTGTACATATCATAGCGAACATCAAACTTTCCACTGTTGATGCATATGGTACTCGAGAGATTTTCATGCTCTCTGCTTCATTGCTAGGACTCATATTGGAGGATAACTTGAAATTAGTAGGAAGTGGGGTTGAAATTGGCTTACAATCTTACAATGTTGAATCGTCGTAAGACTTTCTTCAATTAGTTTTTCTAGAGTAGCCAAATCTTCATATTATTTATGTCTTAGTGAATTTGCATCCCCAGAGTCTTGTCTACCAGTCCCAAGTCCTTCATCTCAAATTTCCTAGCTAACAGTGTCTTCAATTCTTTGATACAATCTTTGCTAGGGCCTGCTACCAACATGTCATCTATATACAACAGCAAAATGATGAAGTCATTTTCACTAACCCTCTTGAAATATGCATAAGGATCTACATTAAGTCTGTTGTATCCAAGGCTCATGATGAAGGAATCAAATCTCTTATACCAACAACTCGTCGCCTGTTTTAAACCATATAGAGATTTGTTTAACCTACAAACCAAGTTCTCTTTTCCTTGTTCTTCAAAACCGTCTGGTTAGAGCAACTAAATTTCTTCTTCAAGATTTCCAAAAGGAAAAGCAGTTTTCACATCTAATTGCTCTAGATGTAAATCAAATGTAGCACACATTCCCAGGACCACTCGAACTGTTGTAAGTCAGACCATAGGGGAAAACATTTCATTAAAGTCAATGCCCTCTTTTTTAGCATACCCTCACACTACCAATCTTACACGATACTGCTCCACTTGATCATCGTTGTTACGCTTGATCTTGTAGACCCATTTGTTTCCAATTATCTTTCTTCTTTATGGCAATGACACAAGTTTCCAAGTCTGATTCTTATGCAGAACTTCAATTTCTTCCTGCATTGTGCCATCCACTGAGATGCTTCAAGACTCTCCATTGCTTCTTGAAGAGTTAATGGCTCTCCATCCTCTTTTAGAAAGCAATATGCAACATTACTCTCCATAATGTAATCAAAATGCCAAGTTGGTGCTTTTCTGCTATGAGTTGACTATCGAACTCCAGTTCTTCAGACTCGACTAGTTTTTATTTTTTATTTTTTGATTCTGCTTTAGAAGAATCCTTCTATTCCACCTGTATCGTTGTAGTCTCTGAATTGTCTTTTGATGTGCTACTGTCACATTTTTCTTGCAGTTTATCTTCCGCAAGGATCACATCTCTATTGATGATGACCTTATGGGCAGTAGGATCCCATAAGCGATACCCCTTTACTCCTTTTGCATATCCTAAGAATATGCGTTTTATGGATTTTGGATCCAACTTTATAGTTTCTTAGGCATTATACATCACGTATGCAGGGCTTCCAAATATATAGAGGTTTGAATAATCAACAGGCCTACCAGTCCACATCTCTATAGGTGTCTTTAACTCAATTACAGTTGACCTATTTATTATATAGTAGACGGTGTTGACTATTTCTGCCCAGAATGACTTTTCTAGACCTGCAGCTCCCAACATTGCCTTTGTTCTTTCCAATCTGCCACTCCATTCTGTTGAGGAGTGTATGCTGTGGTAAATTACCTTTTGATGCTTTCCTACTTGCAGAATTTGTCAAATTCTTCACTGATATATTCTCCTCCATTATCTGTCCTCAAACACTTAATCTTGTTTCCAGAATCAAGTTCCACCCGTGCTTTGAATACTTTAAAGACTTCAAACACATCAGCTTTCCTTTTAATAGGATACACCAAACATCTCCCAGAGTAGTCATCAATATAGGACATAAAGTACTTTGCTCCTCCTAGGGACAGTACTGGTGCTTGCCACACATCAGAGTGAACCAATTCTAGAATAATTTTTCTTCTAGAATTAGATGTGTTGAACTTCACATGGTGTTTTTTGCTTGTACCTTAATGCTCATAAAAGGGTAATGATACCTTTGTGAGACCAGGGAGTAGATTCTGCTCGGCTAGAATTTTCATTCATTGTTCTAATATATGGCCAGGTTTGCAGTACCATGCCATCACAGATTTCTCACTTGAATCTTCTGAAGCAACACATGCTTTTGCCACCTGCAAAGTCTCTCCTAGTAGAAAATACAAATTTGCAGCTATCTTTTGTGCCTTCATTAGTAATGGCGCACCTCGAATAATTTTTATAATTCCATTTTCAATTTCAACCCTACACCTGAGATCATCTATTACTCTAATAGACAATAGATTTTTTTTTGAGCCCTCAACATGTTGCACATTTTGAATAGTGCAAATTGTGCCATCATACATCTTCAATTTAATGGTTATAATACCGACGATCTGCAAAGGATGATCATCAATTGTGTGCACGGGTCCTTATGAGATAGGTTTATAATAAGAAAACCAATCTCTTCGATCGGTCATGTGCTGGGTAGCTGTTGTGTCAAAAATCCACACATCAAATAATTTCTTTTTGTATGTGCCAGTCATCACTTCATTGCATAGAGTGAAGCCATCATCTGATATACTTGCAATATTTCCTAGAGGTTTGGAATCTTTTAGATTTCGACAATCCTTCTTCAAGTAACCCTTTTTTTTACAGTTGTAGCACTTAAAATTCTTCTTACTTCTTGATTTTGATCTGCCTTGTCTCTGCCTCCCACTAGAGCCAGGTTCTGTTGATCTTCCTCTCATCACCACCAAAGCCTTTGCTTCTTGCGAATTCACCATCTTGTCTTCTTTATTTTTGCATCTACTTTCTTCCTCTAAGACAACAACTATAACTTCATCGAAGACTAGATGATCCGAGATAACATTATTTGTCAGGTTAATGATGAGTTGATCATACGAATCAGGAAGACTTTGAAGTAGAAGTTTAGCACGTTCATTTGCCTCTACTTTATATCCCAACAATGTGGGTTGAGAAAATAAAATATTTAGACTATTTATATGCTCCATCATTGAAGTAGATTTTGTCATCCGAAGAGTGTAAAGCTTCCTTTTAAGGAAAATTTTATTGTGGATTGACTTGGCCTCATAGAGTCCAATGAGCTAATCCCAAATCTCCTTTACACTTTTCTTTTCTTCTACACTTGACAGTATCTCATCTGCTAATGCCAAATGAAGATCTGCAACAACATTCTCATCCATCTCGTTCCATTTGTTGTCATCTGTGAATTCTTTTGGCCTTTCATTGATAGCCGCCAGGCAATTATCCTTTCTCCATATTGCCTTCATTTTCAATTTCCACAGTGAGAAATTTCCCCCATTAAATTTTTCAATCTCATATTTTGCGGCCATTGCAATTATCACTATTCACAAATCAGAAGCTCTGATACCACTTATTACAAAATTGAGGATCAGATCGTGAGTATTATAGAGCAAATTGCAGCTAAAATAATTGAAATAATAAATTGAAGAAAAATATAGAACAAAACTATTACACAAGTTATTAGAGTCTAAACGATTGTACTAAAAATCACCACAAGGTAAATTCTTAGAAAAGAGTGGTGGGGTCACAATGGTCCCATTTAAAAATCACACTCCTTAGAAAGAATTTTACCAGGACAAGTAATTTTAATAGCACAATAATTCAAGACAACTAAACCCGACAATAGCTACGAGAAAGTACATGGAAAACCTGAAATAAATCGGGGAAAAACCACAGGCAAAACTAGAAGAATTTCACTATAAAAATAATAGCAGTTACAAAATATTTTTTTCTATACCCCAAGGAGAATACAATAAAATTCTCTCTTAAAATAGGAGATATCCCACTCTCTATATATTTTTCTTCACAAAGAGATTGCTCACAATTACTCACCAACTCATTAACTCTCACTAACACAATACTTACACAACACACTCTCTTATGCTTGTGTTTCTCTCCCTGTTGTCTGTATTTTATTTGTTTGTGTTATGATACAAAATGGCTGAACAAATGATCTTTATATAGCCATGGAGTATGGCTAGTTTTTCAACCAATTTTGTTAATTTTTTTAATTATGTTGCTGCATCGAATGGTGCAGCCATTTTTTTACTTCACTTTTGACACTTTAACCATCCCTGAGGAGGGCAGCTCCAAGAATGATCGATGGGAGGACGAGACAATGGGCTCGCCAGTTACTATTTCTTTTCATTGCCGCAAAACACTTTGAGCCAAATTAAACACAATGGGTGCAGATATCGACATATTAAATAGCCTTATTCCTGAAATAAATCTATAAAAATATTCTTGTTAGGAATAATTTTGTATTTTAATATTTTATGTAAATCAAATTGGTGCATAAATAAAGATATCAGTGCTAAATTTTCTGATATATGATAATATAAATATTTCTATATATATTTTTGAGAAATAAACTAAAATTTTTTTAAAATTATATGCAGTCCCCACATTTCTTCTTAAATTGTCATCCTAAAAAAAAAATTCAATTTTTACTTCATTGCTTTTTGCACAAGAATTTCTTTTAATGACGAAAAAAATTAGTTCTATAACATTTCTTGTTAAATTGTCATTCTAATTTTTTTTTTTTAAAAGAAGAGAACCCTAATTTTAAGCTTCAATTTTTACTTCATTGCTTTTTGTATAGGAACCTCTTTAAATCCGAAAAGTGAAAATTAGTTCTATAAATTAATGACTATAGAATTCAAACCATGTGCTATTAAGTGTTATTAGAGAGAAATACGATTAGACTACTCTCTTAATGTTTAAGTAGAAATTTTGTATTAAGTAGATTGAACTTAGGATTCAAATACCAAGTTCTTTCACAGCTGGCATGTTTAAACGAAGAAAAGCCAGGAAATGGTCAGAATCAAGAAAGCAGATGGTGCTTACTAATGATCGAGATCGTAAATTCATGAATGCTATAGTGAGTTTCTATAAACATCTCTTAGGATTTATGGTTCAAAGAGAGTATCAAGAGGCATCTTCCATGCCACACCAAAATATGAACTTCTGAGTGGAGCTTTTTCAAATGTGGATATTCAGCATATATAGCTAGGGAAAGTGCTGCAAGAACATCAAAATTACCCTAAAAAAACAAGAAAAACCACAGCAAAAACAAGAAGTGGAGCTTCTTATATTATATCATGAGGTAGGCTTTATTCATCGTTCATTGGATATAGTCTGGGTTTTTTTTTTGAGTATAGTAATTGTAAAGGTTTTGGCTTTTATATTTCTTGTATATAAAATGTTCCAGTGATGACAAATATATATTGGTACACAAATAGAAAAAATAAAGAGATGGTGCAGTTGTAACAAACTATACAGATATATCAAGCTAACTAACCAATGATAACAAAGTAACAAACCAATAACAAAATAAGTAGCAAAAGATAATAGCTTTATCACAGCTCATATTTGCCTCACATATATACTTTAAAGAGGGTTTGAGTGGCTACATATGTTGATACAATGTTTTTTTTTTTTCAGATTATCGGCAAAATTAGAATTCCTATAATTCTAACCAATTCAAATCGATAAGATTATAAAAATGATAAAAATTTTTAAATAATTAATTTAAAATGATTGCATACATCGTGATTCATACTCAAAAACATCGCTTAAATAAGAACAATCCCTACTGATAGATTCCAACAACATATTGACATTTTCAATAAGTTGCTTGCATGACCTGTGTTCATATAAATTGATATTTTTATTGATATTCTCTTAAAAATTTATGTAGATGTTGGCAGTATAGTTGATGAAAAATTTTAGATTTAAAACAATCAATAAAGAGTTGAACGAGTGCATTAGTTAATTTTATTAAAATAAAAAAAATTAAACCATTAGATTTTCTATAAATAAAAGAGCTAATATATTAAAACATTAATGATAAATTTAATTTACAAATTAAAATATTAACGTAATTAGAATTGAAAGGCTAAAAAATTTAATCTCTAAAGATGGAAAAGAAAGGTGTTAATTATGATAAAAGTGTTTTGCTCTTGGATGTGAATTATTATTATTTTTTAAAATCAAAGTACATTGTTAAGAAATATTCTGTTCACGTTAAAAATATAATTCTGTACAATATACTAAACTATTATATAATTAATATATTTTTTAATACTAGTTGATATACAATATACAAATCCACATATATGGAAGATTGCATTGAATTGATATGGATACCTAGATGCTCTTCCTCAGCAGTATCTATTGAACTTGCTTTTGGGTCAAATTCTACTGCAACAAATCTGTGGCTCTCAGCAGTTGAATTCGGAAAGACCAAGAAATTGAAAGCCTGAATTATAAAGCGGAAGTTGAGAGATATTTGGAGTAAGGAAAAATGTCATGCCACTCCCTTTGGTATCATTATTTTCAGAGTTGATAACAAAGGAAAACCATCCTTTGGAATTGACCTCCAACATAGCTAGAATTCTCAATCATACTATTTCCAA
>CATIWM010469557.1:0-11137 GCA_949671775.1 Mallotus repandus
CTACCTTATGTCTAACCTCATACAAAACTAATAGTGTCTCCATATTCTTATTGTAAAAGTGAGTTCCACCAATATTGATGATAACCTTTAGGCATGCCAAATTGAGAAAATAGCTTTTTAAAAAATTTGCACGCAATCTTTTCATAATTAGTGGTACAAACTTGTGCCTCTACCCACTTAGAGAACATAATCAACAAAAACAAGGATGTATTCATTACCTTCTAAAGATGGGAATGGTCTCATGAAGTCAATGGCCCAAACATAAAAAATTTCAACTTCTAAAATACTTGATTGAAGCATCTCATCCTTTTTTTATATGTTTGTTGGGTTTTCGTGATCTAAATGCAGTGGAAATTAACATTTTAACCACGAAAACCCTAAATCCGGATCCATGTAATTCAAATTAGAACAATTAAGAAGGTTTCCAAAAGCTTACTAAGACAATTCAAGGCTAGAATGTTGGAAGGAAGAGAGGGGGTTCACCCTGGTGACACCCTACCTCGAGCTTTGCATGTAGGTCTCATCGGATTTAGACACCGCCAATTAAGTCACACCTCTCTACCAGTATCCATAAGAACAAGATTGCTAAAGCAAGTTGGTGTGCCAGCACCTTAAAGTCTCACTTTTGATTTTCTCTTTGTGCGTGTTTTTCTTTCCATAGAACAAGTAAGAGAAGGAGGAGAGTGAGGCTTTTTTTTTAACCTAAACCCTAGAAAATGAGATACATGTATATATATATATATATATAGCCATCCTTTCTAGGGTTTCATATATCTCCACTTACCAAAACAATTTTGGTATGTTGAAACTTCTTTCTCTATTTTAATTCTAATTCCAAAATTAGAATTATCTCCTAATTTATTTAGATAAATATTATCTTAAATAAATTAAGAAATAAACAAATAAATAAATATTAATACAAATATATATTTATTTATTTACTTATTTATTTAAATTTACATAGAGATAAATATTGGGCTATAAATATTGGGCTAATTAACCAAAGTCTGCTTTGGGCTTGTTCAACGTATGCGACCCTGTAGGTTCACACAACATTGGCAATGGGCCTAAAATTCCCATTTTAGCCCACAAGTCATAATTTGTCTCTAGCAAGACATTATGACTACCTAAGTTATGTGAAGGTCGATAATCCGATATAACCTAATCCACATCGTGTATCTTAGTCCTTTTGTCACGTGATATCTTGATTGAACATAAGGCATGGATTATGTCATCCTTATATTGTTCAATCATATTATTTCTCGATCCTAAGTAGATTGGTACTAATAACTCTTTATTTGATATTGATAACTCTTCATCAGTTCATTTTAGCATGGCCATGCATTTCTCTTTAGTCTAACTCATCGAGGGGCCTACATATATCTTCTCAAAATAACTAAGGGAAAAATTCCATATTAATCACTCACATTCCTCACATAACTTATTCTATATCCAATCACGACCTGTTTTACCATCTGGTTAAAGATGATGTACGGATGTGTCAAAATACAAAACTTATCATGCAGGAAACAATGGTGATTTCAAGTCAAAGGACTCAGATAATACTACTATGATGAAAATAACTTATGACAATTATCCATGTAGTATTCTCACAGCGGGTCGATCCAGTACATCATTTCTCTAAATATATACTTGTGAGTTTGACTCAATATCCCATATACATGATCAGTAAAACATAATCATCAATTAAACTAATACTAGTCTTTATTCATTGTTGTTCCCACAACAATGATCAACTAGGGATATTTAGATTAGAATTCAAGTATCACTTAAGAGTTTTACTATCAAGTCACATATGTAATGACCTTAGGTGGAATTAACTAATCAAGGATAATACTATAATTAGCCATTAATAATAAAATGCGTCTTTATTAATAGAAATATGACTAAGTTAAAGTTTGGCCATTAAATAGTTGGCCTAGGGCATATCACTAAAAATGTTACCACTCCTTTAGCAAGAATCATTTACACGTACAAAGTTCCTAGCATCTTGGAAGACTAAGGGCTAATAAAACCACTCTTAAGTACCTTAGAACCTGTTCTTTGAGGTCCATAGTGTCTTTCACAGATCATCTTATAATAATGGTAAAGGATATATTGTATTTTATCATTTTTCATATATCTTCTAATTATGCCATCATTACACAACTTCTAAAGAAAATGGATCTTCCTATATATAGGCCATAGAGTCATGAATAAGTTTCTTCCTTTGCTAATAAGTGAAGTCTATAGATAATTTACCACTTGAAATGAAATTTGTAATATCAGCAAACCATGGTGCATCAACAAAACCTAAGGCCAAGAGTAACTCATTTGAAAATGTATCTTTAATTGGATCAACGAGTGCACTCTTGCCCTCTTTTGATTCTAACCTTAAAAGGTGATCTACTACCACATTCTTTAACCTTTTTATTTTCTCTAATCTTGATATCAAACTCTTGTAACAAAAGTACCCCTTTAATAAGCTTGGGCTTTAAATCTTTCTATTAAGCAAATACTTCAATGTTGAGTGATCTATGTAGACCACTGCCCTTAAACCTAGGAGATATGATCTAACTTTATCAAAATATCTCCTTTTCTATGGTTGCATAATTAAGTTGGGCAACTATCAAAGTATGGCTTGCATAATATATCACATAGAGCTTTTTATCTCTTCTTTAGCCAAGTATGGCTCTAAGGCATGATCACTAACATCACACATTAATTCAAATGGCATGCTCCAATCCAAAGTCACCACCATTGGTGCTAAGATAAGAGCTTCCTTCAACCTATCGAAAGCAATTTTACAAGCATCGATGAATGTAAAAGGTGCACCTTTTTCATATAATTGACAAAGAGGTTTAGAGATTTTAGAAAAATCCTTTATAAACCGTTTGTACATTAGTCTTTATCTATTTGATAGTTTCATTACTTAAATTCTCTTCATTTTGTAAAACTCATATCTAAATATATTTTATTTCCTCTTTTCAACACTCGTCCGAAATTCTTATTTCAATTATTTAATATTTTCTTTTCAACCAAATTGTTTTTATCTTAATTTTATAACTATCATTGTAAATTGTCTTTTATTTAATTTCTTTTATGAATATGTATCATATGGATATTATTTGGTATATAATTTCATGTGTACTTATTTGTAAATCTTGATTTTTGATCCAAAAAAATCCCAAAATCTTTTATCCTCATAAAAATTTTCTCTTATTCTTAACCTTTTTTTAATCTGGATTTTTATGAGTGTTAGAATCATGGAAAAGCAATAGTTTATAGTATGTGTTTAATCTGTCCAAGGTACAAGACAATTGTTTTGAAGAATAATTTTATGGATTATTCATATTACAAATTAAGAGTTTTAACACATCCAAACAATTATCATCATTAATCTTATTAAATTATTTTCTTGAATTTTTTTCTAAAATTCATTATTTTAAATATTCTTTCTTCTATTTTCATAAATTATTTTAAATAGAATTTCTATACATTATTATCTATAGTTTTTAAACATTTTTACATCTCTTCCGTTCTTTTAAAATTTTATCTTTAAATGGCCCCAAATCTCAAATATTAAAGACAACAAATAGGAAGAGGTGCTCATAAAAATATTTGCCTTTCTAACCCTTTCTCTTATTTATTGTATGTTTATATGATCCATTTTGTACTTAGAATAACATGTTTACTATAATATATAGAGTTAGACATGCCATATTTTCCATGCTAACTGAAGAAATAATATGTACACCTTGTTCCTGTATCATTGTGCACATTCATCATAAATGCCATGCTTATTTTGATCATGCATTTCCTTTATTGCTTCAAAGCATTATGCCATGTCCATGCATTATGCTATGACCATGCATTATCTCATGTTCATGCATATTATATTGTTATGGTGTGCTTGTGTGTATATATTGTCTTTGCTTGTGTGATCCAAAATAATACATATTTCTTTGAAGCATTGCATTAATTAGTAAGGTCGACCCTACTCAACATCTAGACGGTATGGGGATGCCTAGAAAATAAAGAGTCTGCTCCAGCTGACATTGACATTCAAACCTAATCACTTTATCCAGCGGGCATATTTGGTTGCAAATGAGAGATCCAAATTTTCCTAGTCCATAACTAGACAATTTCTTGGGTGATACAAAACGGCTCTCTCTTTCTCCTAGTTGAATTCTAGGATTGTAAGTGCATTTATGTCATCCTTAGGCACTCTTCCAGTATATCCCTCATTGTCCTTTCCTTTTTCTGTGACAAGAAAAAAGGGATGGTGATCCAAACAGTTTTAAGTCAACGTGCTGACATCAATGAAGAGACATTAGGTAAACCTACAAATGTATAGTCATGAGAACTTGTAAAAATGTTAAATGAAATATGAAAGGAAAATGTACAAATGGTAAGAAAACAAACAAATATTTACATATATTGATAAACCATGATTTGAAAATTAAAATTATTCAATCATTAATGCATAATTAAAAAGATTGCTAACTTGGTATGCTAATTATGTACAAGTATGCAAATTGCAAGTAGAAACATGCATATGTTAAAGGAACTATAAGCACATAATACAAAGATGCAAGTACATAGTTATAAACAATTTGGGGCTATATATGTAAACATGCATGAATATGGTAGCATATGTACATATTACACATTTACTGAAAACATGTGACAATGTAATATATTGAAAACATGTGACTCTCTATTTATGCTTATATGAACATGTAGTCATGCAAAAAAATTAAAACCATATTATGTGTGCATAGTCTAAATAACATGTGTATGAAGAGACAATGAATTTATTTGTGCAAACAAATGCAGTTGATGACACGTGAAAGAAAAAACTAATGAATTTTATAGTACAAACACGTGTATGCATCTTATGCAAAGTCATGAATGAACACCTTATTTACAAAGGTGTATACAAGGTTAAACTTGCACAAATAAATATGTATATATGAATGCATCTTTTAGAGAAAGCCAACCCTTTTTGTAAAAGCACCATGTGCTATCCGGCTTGGTTCATTTCTCTCAAATTATGCTGAAATGCCCCTAGAATAAATGACAAAATTTTATGAAAATGCTTCTAGTAACACAACAAATGTACACCACATTTTAAGATCAATTGAGTAGTGTGTGTACATATGTATGTATGTGTATGTATGCGTAATCATAAGAGTATATATATAGTATATAAAAATTTTAGATATAGGTAGTATAGTAATATATATAGATAATATATGTAATATTTGAATATAAATTGATGATCATGAGAGCAATAAATAAAGTACTTGAAAAGTAAATAACATGAAAAATAAATATTAGATATTAGTAAGAGTTAATAGAGTTAGCTTGGGAGGCTGAGAGTTTTGAGATATAATAATAAAATATTTATAAAATGCAAGAAATGGTGTTAATGAAATTGCATGATACAAAAAATTGATAATAAATTCAGGGGGCATACAAATGCATATGAGCTTGATGCAACTTGAGGTGCATGCAAAATAAATACAAATTCTAGGGTGCATGCAAGGTTGATAATTATACAAGCTGGGGTGCATGTAAAATGCATCTAAGAATCTCAAAATAAGGCACACAAGTGGTAGTGATATGCAATCAAGCAAATTAAATGTAAACAAGCACATGAGAATGTATGAAATACAAGAATGCAAGAGACAAATGAATCATTACTAATAAGATAAGAAATATGGTAAGTAATAATAATCAATATCGATTAGTAACAAAAATTAAGGTTTTTAGTCAAATAAAAGTCAAAAGTGACATGATGAATGAAAGATAGCAATAAAAAAATACTTAATAATCAAATATTAGAAACCAAATTATAATCAACATTAAAAAGATAACTATACTATCACACAAAGATCACACATATGCAATCGTAAATCTAGCGAAATTAAAAATAAGTACAACAACATGAGATTTAACAACCATATCATCATAAATCAAATAAGAAATAAACTCATATAATCACAATTAGAATCGTAAAAACAAAGTAAACATCTTGATCTTGATCATCAACCAAAAGTAGTAATCAAAACACAAAAGGAAAGTAAATCAAATAAAAATTGGAACAAAAGTTTAAAATTGAAGAAAAATTATTTAAAAATAAAAATAAATAGGAAATAATAAAATCCAATAATCTTAGGACCATTCAAACTCATTTAGACGATATATAAAAATCATAAAAAATATAGGAGCTTCAAGGACCATCGTCAGAATTATTTTAGAGTAAGAAAAGTGAATAGATGAAACATGGACATGCTTAACTAATTTTTCCACAAGGGATAGGTGGCCAAATAGGTGAAATAGTGCTAGAACTGGGCCTTGGATGGCTGGACAACACCCAAAAAACCCTTTTACTTGAAAGTTAAAGGATTTAAGCTCCAAACCCAAAAATATAGACACAATGAAATTAAGGAGGTGTTATTAAAAGTGTTTAGCCTTAGAAGTTGATTTGAGACTTACCAAAAATAAAAGATTTGAATAAAAAAATGATATTGGTTTATTGGCTGATGGGTGAAATCCGCAAGTGCTCATAATCATACAAGTAGTAATAAAAAGATATTGTTCCCACATGGATAGTGTTAATTACGGAGCTACTCTTAATATTCTGCTAGTTTGGACTATCAACAAGCAAACAAAGTAAATTAAATCTAAGACAATATAAAATTTTGTCACAAAATCTATATAATTAAAGATGTTAGGGTTTAAATCCCCTAGCTCAATTTAATTCAAAATGATAGTAAATTCTTATTTATTATGAATAACATTTCATTTCTGAAGCATCTTTAATATTGTGATGTCTCTCTCAAGTACTCTCACAATTAATCAATTATGCTAATTACTCGATTACCTGGCTCTCACTATCATGATTAACTAGACATAACCAATTCATTCAAGCATTCTTCTATGGAATATTAATATTGAAGTGTCTCTCGACTAAATCAATTAAAATTAATAGATTGTTATTAATTTTCTCACTAGAATCAATCTCTCAATATAATCCTAGTGTCTAAATCAATTAAATGGATGATAAATCCAATGAAAAGGATTAAATCCAATAACTCTTATGAAATGCATATTCATTTATTGAGAATTTATCGAGTTAAGTTCATATTGAACTGGGTTCATTAAAACCCTAATTAATCTACTTAGCCACTCATAGAAATTAATGAAAAACTATAAGAGATGAAGAATGATAACATATTCATAATTAAATAAAATAATAAGCAAGAGAATAAGAGAAGAAAAACTCTTTTATTTAGCTTCCTCAATAGCATTCTTGATTTCTCAATCCTTGTTGTTCATCCAAAATAACTTGAGTTTAGAATGAAAATTAAAAAGAAATTATTCTTGTGTAAAAGAAAAGAATAAGAGAGTGTTGTTCTCTAGGGTAGCAGCCCCCTCTAATTCTCCATCTTTGAAAAATAAACTTCTCTATTTACAGTGTTCTCCAAAAAACCCTAAAGAAAATTTTCCAAAATAGCAGTTTGTAATGTGACACGGCTGTGTCATGTACTTTTTCAGGTCTTCAAAATAGTAGACAGACACGACTGTGTCTGCATTGTGACATGGCTATGTCTGCATTCTTAACTTTAACTTTCCAAATTCTTTGCTTTCTTGCCCTCTCCTATGGCCGGATTTGCTCTTAGCTTTCAGCTCTCATTATTTTCATTCCAATATAGATTCCAATTTGAAGGAACCTACAATATTCAATGCCAAAGCAATGTAAAATGTATAAAAAGTAACTAAAAATGCATAGAATAACAAATCTAATATTATTCTAACTTATAATGCTTTTTATACCTAAATATATGCTTTGAAACAATGAAAACTTATAATTCTAATAATGAAATACAATTATATGGTGCTTAAAATATATCATTTTTAGCACTTATCAACCCCCTTACACTTGAGCTTTTGCTTATCCTCAAGCTAACCTCATTCATATAACAAATAAAACTCATCAGCTAGCTTAAATGAATAATAACTTAAATCTCCCATTAATACAAAACTTAATAATTCGAAAACTAAAACAATAAACCTAGGTCAAAGATATAAATGTTACTATGTGGAGAGCAAACTTTCTCATTGAATTCATGAAAATAAACTATTGATTTTGGAGAAAAATGAAAGTAAGGAAATATAATTCTAGGTTCTAGCTAGTTACATTCTCACATGCAAGGTTCCTTTTTATGTTTTTATTTAATTACTTATAAAGGTTTCCTAATTACAGTGATCCCCCACCTTTCTCTCATTATTCAGTGTGGATACTTTTAAAGGGTCCTTTGGATACTCATACTCGTATTAGAGCATTGGAGAGCTTATGCATTTATAATACTTTTTAAAGAGTTCTAAGCAATTTATTGAGTGAGTGTATTTTATGCTCCATCTCACTTTTTTTTAATTTTTCTTAAATTGGTTCCAAGACATGTAAGAATATGCAAATATAGACTAGACTTTAATCTTTGCTAACAATCATCTTTCTACAACATCAAGAATCAAAGTTCAATCACTCAATAAGAAAGTAAGCATCAAGTTCATTAAAGTTTAAAATTCCTCAACTATAATTTATTCCACTAGCTTAACAAATTAAAAATAAAGCATTAATAGGAGATTATTGAACTTTCTCAAGGAAGCAATCACATAATAAACCTCACTCTTCACATGAATGAGTTGTAAATTCTCAAGTGTTATGAAAATGAATCCTAAAAGAAAATATGATCTATATGCTAAAGAGAAATATTTTAAAGTAAAAATAAAAATGAAATATTAAATATGCATGAAATGCATGGTTCCCCTTTTATGCAATAACTAAGTGCAAAAGTTCTAAATATAAAAGAAAATAAACATAAACTAAAGTACAAAAAGAAATTAACTCCCCTTTAATGAGATGTGTATTGACACTAGTGGGACTGACTTGACACTTTTTGGATCATATACCCTTTTTCCTTACTACGGGAAAATAGAGGGTAGTGAGGGGAGTACTGAAAGAGCTTTAGGATGTCATAAATGTACTTCCCACCCTCCAGTTAAGCAGGAAAAATAAGGAGTCACCCAAGAAATTATCCATTTTAAGGGCTAAGGCAAAATTAAGCTCTTTTATTTGAGGCATCTCCATACCGCCCGAATGTTGAGCATTGCCGGCCTTACTTTATGTACAATTCTTCCAAGAACTATGTACTATTATACATTAACATCTGCATGCAAATGCAAACACAATATATACACACAAGCACATAACAATATGATGGAATGATGAGTGGACATGGCAAAATGACATAATAATAGGATGATGCATGATCATGGTATATACTAAACTAATGCACATAAATAGCATACAAACATATCATAGCATTCATGGCATTTAATTATAACATGCAATAATAAAAAAACATATGAACATAATAAATATAAATAACAAAATTAACCCATGACATGATGATTATTGCAAAATCATGATATGAGCAAATATATGCATGCTAAGAAATGAAATATGATAAATAAAAGCAATAAAAAGCAATAAATTAAAAGAGAAGAGGGATAAGAATGGTTAACATTACAAGTTATTAAACACATAATTAAATCATTTTATTTAAAAAATTAGAAAATAAAAGAAATTGTGATCCATATCCTTACATTTGGATGATTTATGTGATCAACAAAGAGCGACACAAATAAAGCATAAAAATGTATTAATTTTATTTAAGCAAAAATTAAACTTACCATGAAAAATGATAAATTTTTATTAAAGAAAATTTAAAATTGAATAAAATGGGAGAAAATGAAAAAGAGATTTATTTATGGATAAGAGATTGAAAAATAAGTGCAAACGATACCATTTTATTAACCATAAAAGATTAATTGCTCAATAAAAGAATAAAAACAGTTTTGGTTTTTTTTTTGTATATTTTTGGTTTATTTTTAGTTTATGCAAGCAAATAAAATGCAAATTAAACATAAAAATAAATGGAAAATTTGATAATTGACAAGATAAAACATAAATAATATAAAAAAGAAGGACATGTAATAATAAAATTTTAAATTAAAGCAAATAAATAAATAAAGAATGAGTAGGAGTAGCAATTGCAAATAGAATGCAAACATAACAAGAACATAAATAACTCATAAAAATAAAGAGAAATGATAATTAAGTGTAGAGATTGAGATGATGATGATAATTGATATATAACAAAAATATATAACATAAATTGATAACCAAAATAACACATGAAAATAAAGGTTAAAAATAAGTTAGTAAAAGTTAGTAACTTGAGATTGAGATCTTGAGATTGATAAAAAGAGGTATATATATAATGCAATGGATGATGCTAATGCAATGCATGCTCATACAAACATTAAATAAATCTAGGGTGCATGCAAAGTATGATGCGTGATGCAATTTGGGAAGTAGGCAAAGTGATGCAAATTCGAAAAGCAAGCAAGTATGCAAGTGATGCAAGCCAGGAAGCATGCAAATATGCATCTAGAGAATCTAAAAATGAGCTCTTGCATGATAGTGATATGCATCAAGCAAATGATATGCATAAAGGCACATGAATGCATGATAATGAAATAATGCAAGAGAAATTGAGGGAGAAGTAGAGAATAGTAATATAATATATAAGAGTGGAGAAAAGGTTAGTAGAAACAAGAAAATAATATTTGATATGAAATAGACACAAAAATAACAAGGTATAAACATGAATTGGGTTAGAGACATAAAATAATATTTAAAAGCTTTATTTGTCACACAAACTCCAAATTAACAACAAATTGAATTAATTAAAACATGAAATAAGAAAATAAGGACTCACAAGACCCTAAAGTTTGAATAAAAACACATACTTAAGGTGCTTATGTCCAAGATATTAATCACAAACATCTTGAACAGAAGCTATGCACATTAATGATCACAAACCAATAAAAAGTTCACAAAATGCACAAATTATAATCTAAAATGAAAAATAAAATGAAAATGAATCATTAATAATAAAAAACCCTAATTTAGAACACAAATTATGCAAATAATATCACAACAATAACACAGTAACAACTAAAGCATGATTAAACACAATTAATAAAAAAATATACACAT
>CATIWM010469587.1:0-14697 GCA_949671775.1 Mallotus repandus
CAAGCTCAGTTGCGGCCGGAGATGAAATCCAGTTAAAGCCAACAACATTCAACCCCGAGCAAAGCATTTCACCAAGAAAGCCAGCATTGCTAGCATTTGCTTGGAAGTAACCAAAGAAGTTGGGGCTTTGCCAGTGAGTAACACCCGGCACAATGCTATCAGAAACGTCTTTCAGGATTTCTTCCAATGACTCAGGGCAATATGGTACTGATTTAGGCAATTTAGCTGACAGGTATCCTGGTTGAACCTGACTTACCACTGGGTATTTTTCTACATTCTGATAGTAGTCAACAGTGAAATCAATAACCATCTTTGACTCATCAGAGAAGGTGTTTGTGTCTATAGGGGAGGATATATTTGCAGAAAGACTACCCATTTGAGAGATCAGTACAGCTGAAAGAAAATGGATGTAAAGTTTGATGAAGTATTTTAGTGATTGATAAATTTTTCTGGCTAGAACATTCAGCAGAGAGAGCTATTTATAATAACGCATGGGCAGATGTGAGTTGAATGCATGTTAAACACCTGTTTTTACCTTTAGAATATTTTTAATACCCCATTGATTCTAAGTTAGGAACCGACAGAACCTAATACACGAAGAAATTGCACACAAAATTTAATAACAGACAAGAGAAAGGATTTTGTTAGTTAGGAACTGAATGAACGTAATGTTAGAAAATAATAAAGATCGTACCATGTAAAAACAAGATTTTGTGCGTGAAAGTAAGACGTTGTCATGTAAAAACAAGATTTATTTTACTTATGGATTGTATAGCAATTCCTTTCAGAATTTCACAAAACCTTTTCAGAAATAAAGAAACAAAATTAAAAGCTTTTTCTAAAAATATTTAGAGATTTTATATAGTAAATGATGAAGAGACATGTCCATTTCCTCACATGAATAAACTGTTCTACTCTGCGATGAAGAGGCATGTCCATTTCCTTACCTAAATAAATCGTTCTAATCTGCAATTTAATTTTAATCAAACGGTTTAATTCTATTGAAATAAGAAACTGCCTTAAAAAATTATAACTGCCTAAAAAAATTGTAATAATTAAATAATAATAATAATAATAATATGAACTTTACAAACAGCCCAAATCCAAGAACCCCAATAAGGAAACTGCCTTAAAAAAATTGTAATAATTAAATCAAATAAATTAAAAAAATAATAAAAATATAGACTTTACAAATAGCCAAGCCCAAGAGCCCTAGTGCCCATCTTTAATTAATGTATATTTAATAGAGAAAATATCATTTTATAGACCATTTGATCAAGATATTATCATTTTTTACTTTACCCAATTGTTCTTTTCAAAAAGGGATAAGGTTCATTTAGACCCTTATATTTACCCCGAGGCTCATATATACCCCCTCATTTTTTTAAGCTCAAATAACTTAGGATTTATTTAAAAACAACTTTCTAAGCCCCTTGTAAATAGAAACAACATTTCAACATAAACTACCGTTTTCTTCTTGTTGACGTGGAACTAAGTGATCTCATTCCCTTATGGCAAAAGTAATTTGCTCTGCAAAGAGCAAGATGGCTACTGTGAGAAAACATGGAACCACCGCAATTTGGGTGGAGATACAAGAGATGGTGAGAGGTTCTTTACGCTACTAGAAGAATTGGTTGAGGAACGAGAGGAGGATGCAAGCGAGAGCTCCTAGAGTCTATGTGCGGAAGGTGTAGGTTGGGAGGGTAGGACTGTCGGTGGTTGCAAGGTGAGAGCCACTTGTTCGATCGAAGAATTGGCTAGACATGCATTAAGAGCTCAGTCTAGTCAACTGCAGTTAGAGAACAATGACTAGACATGAATTAAGAGCTCAGGACATGACTCTTCTTCATCCCAACATCAACTTTCTCATGATGATGTTGATTGATGATACTTGATGTACCTTCTTCACGAAGGTGCCCAAAGTATTTTTAGTTGATTACATAATTCATCATAGACTTTTGCTTTACCAATCAAGTCATTTTGTGGCTTTCTCATAGAGGGTGAGGCCATCACAACAATTTTGAGTTTCATAACAATATAAAAATTAGTAATATTGTTAATAGCTATTAGCAATATTGCAGAAGTCTGCCATCCCTGGAGAAAACACATAAGCTTTTAGAATACCTTTTGAAAATGCCAAATGTGTGTGATGTTCTCAACAAGATGAGCTACCTTCCCAAAAAAGATTTTTAAGGGATCTCCTTCTAGTAGACGTGCATTAGTTGGAATGATGTCACCAAGTTTGATGTTAATAATGTCTCCGGGCACCAAGTTTGATGTTAATAATGTCTCCGGGCACCAAAACAGAAGCGTCTTCCTTGCTCTAATTTCTATTATGCAGGACCTGATGAGGGGTAGCTATAAAGTCAAAACAAAGCCACAGTAGATGTGATGAAAAATTATAAGATAGAAGTACAGACCTTAGGATAGTAGTAATCAACTTTTTTATGGCTCTCAAGATAAATTGAACTATGTAGTTGCAGTATGCATTTTGTGTTTTTGTGGTTTCTAACCCTTACTTTATTATTTTTATGATGCTAATCATCATTTACCATTTCTTTTCCCAATTTTTACTAACAGACACTGGTATTGTTCTTAATCGTCAAAATTATCTATATTTAATGAGCTATATAAGTATGAGCAATATGAGAATGTTCCATAGACCATAGTCATATTTTTTTCTGATCTTTCCCTTCTTTCATTACTATAACTGGGGCAGATTGTATTTTAGTAAAGCTTACATGAAATTAACTCAAACTTGTTGGCACTGTTAGGTTCTTAGCAAGCATTAGTTCTTTGCTTTCTATCACTTTTTGGTTTCCGCACGTCGCTGCTATTGGGTGTTAACTAGAGTTCATTTCTTTGAGTTATACTATAAGATGTTGAACAGGTTAATTTAATTTGCTTTAGCTTGGAAGAATTAGTAGTTGTTTCATTGTGTGGCAAAATAACAAAACATTGTCAGCATTGATTCAGTACAATTTACTACATTTTACTTAGGTGCAGCATTATTGCACAAGAGCAGTTGAGCAGGATAATATAGTTTGCTAGTGAAGTTTCACTTAGTGGTATCTCCTTAACATCCAAACTGCATGATCAGATGAATATGAATGTTGACTATCTTGATAAGGAGTGTTTTGATTGGACGACTTCTGCAATACCTGTTGATAGCACAATGGCTCTTAATGCTGCTACTAAAATTATATCATATGATGAAGTCCCAGCATCATCACCAAAGACATGGGAAGCTCGTTCAGATTTTTTGGAGAGAATGCAGTTCTTCTATGGTATTTGACATAGCGAAAGCCTACAAAATTAGGGATAAATATTGAATTTTTGTTTAGTCTACAAATGCGTAGAAAAATAATCTTCTATTAATCTATTTAGTCAAAGAATACCCAGAAAAATAGGCATGTATAACTTGTTGATTCATAAGAATACCAGAAAATAGGAGAAAATGGAAATCTCTATTAAGAATGATAAAAAAAATGTCTTAGAACATCAAAAAGAACAAATAAATACTATTCTTGAACAAACCCTAAAAAAGAAAAGGCAAAAAGACCAAAAAGCACATAAAAATCCAACATAAACTTCAAAGTTAAATATGAGGCCCTAAACAAAGGAATTTAGGCCTAAAGTTACCATGTTATGGGTAGACTTAGTAATACTTATCCTAGGTCTCTGAGTCATCTTCATTTTGACATATTATGGGCCCCACAGTTCAATCGGGCGTGAAAGTTAGAACCTTTAGAAGCCGCATTGCGCATTTTGACATCTTTTCCAAAATCCAAATGCTTTATATAATACAGGGCTATCTCGTTCACATCAGTATAACTTCAGTAATATGTTATTATCTTTTGGCAGTCCAATTAGAAGCATGACATCAAAGGATGAGGATGATGAACTTTTTGCAAATCGTGAAAAGGATGTTGATGACAACTTAATAATGGAATCGAGCCGTAAGGGCGGCTACTGCATTGCCAGCATTATTTTCCTCTATGAATCTGATTGTGGAATTGATCAAAAGTAACACCACTATCCCAATAAAATCATGATAATCTGCAATCTTGCCCTTTAATCACGCACAATAAGTTATCAAAAGCATTTCATCAAACCACGTAATCTAAATTCCATGCGATCTTATAGTTTAAAATTAGAATGAAGCATCCTCTTGATTCGAGTTCCATATCCATCACAGCACACAGATAAGAATCTATTCTTTATCCTTTTAAAAAGTTAAAATTGAAACACAAACTTCCCCTCCATATGCAAGAGCAATGACCATGACAGCTGCAGCTTATCATGATTTTATTGTACCTAGGCCATGGCCATGAATTTGATGGAAAGTGGCTACATACTCGATGAGTTGTACCTAGGCAATCATCTAGTCAGAGTCAGCCATTGGATCAGAAGTAGAAGTAGGGAGCAGCTAAAATTTTAAAGGAAATAATTGTCATGTCATCCCTTGAAGATAACAGAGATCAAATTTGTTTATTCAAGGTGTTAATGAGGGGCCTAGAAAGTTATTTTTAAATAAACCCTAAGCTATTTGAGCTTAAAAAAATTTTAGGGGCATATATGAGCCTCGGGGCAAACAAGGGGTGCTTAAATGAACCTTATCCCTTTCAAAAATGGCTTTCCCTGTTTTCATATATAGATTTTGGTATTCTTTTTTTTTCAATTTTTAGCCTTTATTCCAAAATTGGTAATGCCTTACTTTTTTATTGTGCGTTGTAGCCTGTTTCAAATAAGAAAAAGGTTAGGTTGCTTCTGCTGCTATTGCTACCATGACAGTAGTTAAAGGGGCTACTCGTCCTCTTGACTGTAAGTGATGCTGCCGGTCTATTTTCCCGGTGGCTGAGGACTTGAAAAACAGAGCCGATGAGAAGACTTGTCAGGTGGGGTCCCAATAAGCCCACTCCGACTGCCAAGTCAGTAGAAGGAAGAGGAGGAGAACAAATGATAAATGGAATAGGGTTTTAGTGTTGAGGGTTGCTTACCTCTCTCCTGTCCATAAGCATGTATATATAGGCTCACCATATGCCAAGTGGCATTTGTTGGTTGGAGGTATATATTTTTCACGTGGTTTGCATCCTTTCATTCTGGCCATGCACGCCCCCGCCAGCTGGATGAGCCATACGAGTGTAGCTGGATGCCACCTTTAGCACAGAGGGAGTGTGTCAAGCATCTGCAGGTCTGCTATTATTGCAGTGTGGTTACAAGATCTTTGTACAGGCGATTCTGTGTACGAATTGGTCTGTTGTGTAGTTGGTGATGCTAACGTGTCTTCTTCCGATTAGTCTGGTGGTTGTGCCCATTCCTCTTGTCACTGGTGTTCTATGCTGATGTTCTGCCAACCATCTTCCTCAGGCCATGTGAGATGGATAGAAGTGTTGGTCATGAGCTCTCGGGCTTTGGGCTCTTCATGGGCCCATTGGGCTCTGTTCTCATAGGCCATTCTCATGGGCCATTTTCCCATTCAGTATCTAGGTTTCCCCCATAGTCATTGATCATTTATGTTCAACGTATTCCTATTAACGTTCCTCAAGGGCGCTTCCATTTTTAGGAGTTAGCCCGACTAATTATGTTTGCTTCAACATTTCCTAGAAGTGTATCGAGGGGATTCAAGTTATCATCTTGATATGTGCCTCAAAGAAGTATAAAGTGAAGACAAAAGAAAGACATGGCAATCCATCTTTGTAGATGATCCATCGTGTTAAAGGGAATAAGGCGATGATGTTTCATTCTTACAAGCTATTAGACATGCTAGGCAAGATTAGAGATCATATTTCATCCCTATAGGCGATTCGTCCCTATAGGTAATTCGTCGCACTGAGGGGAAATAGAGATGATGATTCATCCCTACGGGTGATTGATAGGAATACGCAAGTATATAGAATTGTTCAAGTAGTAATTAAATATCAATCTCACATAGATTGCAAATTGAGCACTGTAATACTAATTGTGTTTGTTTGTTTAAACAACGAAAAATGGTGTTTTAAATTAAACTAAAATTAAACACAAGAAATTTGAATTAAATAACAACCAATTTAAAGAACTAAGGTTCTTATTATCAATTCAACCTTTTCCTAAAATCAATTAACACCTAAGCCAATCCTAACCTTAATCCAATTTGAAGGTATCTAAAGAATTATAGGCTTTCCTCTCAGACAACCCTACAATTAACCATGTAGTTTAACATCTTAGATTTACAGTTCTCACTTACTAAGTGTTCAGTTAACCCGGTTTAAAGCACCAACCTTTAATCAATATTAGTTGCTTTAATGTCTCTCAACTAAGAAAACATCTAATAGGTTATTGTTTATATCCAACACAATCTTTCTCTCGATCAAGTTTCATTATGTAAATTCAATTAAAGGGTGATTAATCCTATTAAGACATTAAGTTCAACAACAACCAAAGGATTTAGATTAACAGCTTAGGTTTAATTGTAATAATCATATGGTTGAATTTAAATAAGAACCCTAACAAGGAATTTAGCCACTCATGTTACTTAAAAGAGACCAAGATGAAGAATAAAAGAAAACAAACATCATTATTAATCTAAAATAGAAATGAACAATCGTAAATTTTTAGAAGGAACCCCCTTTTGTAGTGGAAGGCCTATTGTTCTTCCACCCTTGTACTCAATTTCCAAACTAACATGAATAAGAATAATCCTTGTTCTCTCCAAAATGATAAAAGAAAAATGTAATATGAAGAAAAAATGACATCCTCCCCTAATGGAGGCTACACACACTTATAAAATCCTAGCCTCCAGCCCTAGATTGCTTTCTTGTTCAAATTTCCTATCAATAGGTCGCACAACCATGCACATTTTCTGTGCGACCGTGCACAGCTTTTTCTCCAAGATTTATGCTAATCAACCTTAAATGCTCCATTGCATGCTCCTTTGACTCTTCTAGAATGTTCATGAGCCCTATAAAATTTCATTTACTGTTCTTTGACTACCTAAATGCACAAAAATAACCAAAAATAAACCAAATAATACTAAAAATAATTAAACACGCAACTCATGCAATAAATACTCAAACTAAATAAAAACTCAATAAAAGAAGCACAAATGCAACTGAAATGACATCCAATCCTAACATATTGAGTGCTTAAAATAATGCATTTTTCACACTCATCAAAATTCCCCCACATTTGAACGTTTGCTTGTCCTCAAGCAAAGCTCAAATACACATATTCACCTAAAGAATCATGCTCATTAACTAGCATTAACTTGACTAACTACCTCAATCTTCCTTTAATAACAAGCTTAAAACTCAAAATTAAAACAGTAACTCGAGGTCAAGAGCTCATTGTTACAGTGTGAAGAGCATACTTTTCCATTAAAATCATGGAAGCAAACAATTGATACTCAAGAAAAATGGAAGTAAGTAGGAATTATGCCAACAATTAGAGAGTTAAAAATTTTGCACATATATGGTTTTAAGAAAAACTTTTATTCAATTATAGTCTTCCCAATCTCATTATCCCCCACCTTTCTTGTGTTACTCAGTGTGGATACCTCTAAAAAGGTCCTTTGGATACTCTTACTCTAAAAAGAGCATTGGAGTAGATGGAGCATTTAAAAGATTTTCTTTTCAAATTTAGCTATAAACGAGTGCATTTTACGCTCCATCTTGTTGTTTGATTGATTTTTTTTAGAAGAAAATAATAAACCAAAATACATGAGGGTTTAACCACTCTAAAGTAGCTTCAAATTCCTACTCATAAACACTTTTCTCAAGCAACAAGCATCTAAATTCATTTATTCAATAGAAAAGTAAGCATTAAGTTCATTAAAATTTAAAAATCCCTAACCACAAGTCACTCTCATAATTTAAAATTCCAAACAAATCATTAACGGAAGATTAAAGCATTTCTTCAAGAAAACTAAAAGTGATTAATAAGATTCTATATGTGAATATGTTGCAAAAATTCATGTGAGAGTAATGCATGAATAACACAAAAAATTAAACCAAACATGCATGACTCTTAAAGTAAAACAAACACACAAGCATACAAACATGAAAAGAAAATAAAACCAATAAAAACTAAAGAACAATGTGCTTCCCTCAATTTGATGCACTTGGTGGGGAAATCAAATGAGTAATAACAATAGCTTTTGCTTCCTCATTAATCACCCTCGACCTTTTACTTTAAGATAGTATGTGAAAAATTCATCAATTTGGGCTTGCAACCTTTTTGCCTTTGATTCACAATACCTCTCAAACTTGTCCATATCATTAGACAAATCCATAATCATGTTTCCAATCCTAATTTCAGAAATGTCCATTAGCTCCTTGATCTTTTCCATGATTTTATCACTCTAACATTCGACATTCCCTCCTTTCTTTACTCAGCTCTCACTTTCATTAGTTTCTTCCTCTTCAGAATAGATGGCAAAGAAAGCTTCATATTCATTCCTTCTGTCTTTGGACTTACCTTTGTCATCACTAAGTCCCTTTCTTTGAAATTGAGTTTTTGTTCTAGCCATCACAACAATGTTAGCACTTGACAACATAAAACAACATAAAAGAATGAAGATAACAAAAAAAAAGAGGTGTTTAAATAAGAAAAAGGGGTATGGAATACAAGAAATTCTATTCCTAAAACAAAAAGGAAAAAGAAATTAAATTAAATTCCAATAGAAAAAAGGAAAAATAAAAATAAAAATTATTAAGATAAAATTTCCTTTATCAAATAGGATTTAGGAATCTAATAGGAATTTAATTTCACCTAGAATCCCAATTTAACAAGGAACCAAAATCAAAAATAAAATAACATAAAAAATTAACAAACAAAATTTAAAAATTGAAAAAGTTTAATTCCTAGTAAATTCCCCCACACTTAAAATGTGCAATGTCCTCATTGCATGAGCATTTGAAAGTGAGGAAGAGGTGAGGAAATGGGGGTTTATATAGAGAAGATGGCATAGTGGGAAATTGAGAAAGATTGTGGGAATTGGGTAAAGTAGTCAAGGGTAAGGTCTTCTAAGGTTTGGGAAGTGGGAAAGGTGGTCAAGGTTAGAGTTCCTAGGTCTTTGGGAAGTATGGAGTGTTGGAAAGTGGAAAATTTGCACAAAACCCAAAAATTGCATCTTTTTTTTATAGCAACAGCGACCCAGCTGCTTCGAAATTGCAGCGCCGTAAGACACAGGGGGTATGTAATTTCTGTGCTGCCGTGCGATCTGATTATGCAAAATTTTGACGCCGATACATGCACGACAACGCGAGCTGATCATGCCATTTTCCATGAAAATAATTGCTACAAAAGCACATTTCACAACATGATCAAGCAATGCATCACAATCATGACTTGTACATCACATTAAACAACATTCCACACAAATTAAACTTACAAAACCACTTCTAGAGCTCCTCCTTTCCTTCACTTCCTGAAATTTGAAAAGAAACAAACATCAAAACTAAAATAAATTTGCAAAAACATAAAATAAATGATTGAAAAAAAACTAAATAAAAACAATCTTGGTTAAGCCCCCAAGAAGCACTTATTTAAAAGGTCATAAGCTTAACCATGGCATGAACTATGTGCTGGTGTTGCTCAAGTAGGCAAGGTGATGAAGATCATCTTCTTTGCCTCCATAGTACTTATACAACCTCTAGCCATTCACTTTGAACTTCTCTCCTTATTTGTTCATTAACTCAAAAACTCCATAGGGAAAGACATAGCATACTGTGAAAGGTCTTGGCCATCTAGTCATGAGCTTCCTTGGAAACAATCTCCACCTCGAGTTGTAAAGTAACACCTAATCTCCATTTTTAAAATGTTTCCTCCTTGCTTTTGCATCATGCCACTTCTTTGTCTTATCTTTGTATATCTCCTTATAACACTTGTTCTCCAATCTCAAAGCTTTAATCTTCTTTTTTAATAAATTCATAAATGAAACATCCTACTTCTCACTGAGTTTAGTTGGCACAATTACAGGCAATGTCTCATTCTCTTTTAAGAAAGTGTTACTCAAATGAGGTGATAAAGGTTTTAGGTCAAGCTTTGGTAGTTTTTCGGCAGAGATGGGTATGGGTTCTGTGTTTAAAGGTAGTTCATAGTAGGTCACTGGAGTTTGACGTTTAAGAGACCCTTCTTCTTCAGAAGAATGTACCTATAAACACTTCTCAATATTCTCATTTTCTATCGACTTTACCAACCTCCTTCCTTGGACTTCACTCACACATTCATCAACAACATCCACTCGTATGCAAAAATCTTCATCATAGGGATATTTCATGCTTTCATAAACATTAAACATGCAGCTTTCATCCCCCACTCTCAATGTGAAAGTTCCATCATAGACATCAATGATAGCTTTTGAAGTATATAGGAAAGGCATACCAAGAATTAAGGGAACATTCTCATCTTCCTCAAAGTTAAGTACCAAAAAATCAATTAGGAAAATGAACTTCCCAACCCTTACTAGCACATCTTCCACTATGCCTTATGGTTCCTTCACTGTCCTATCTGCAAGTTGTAATCTAATACTTGTAGGTTTTGCTTCCTCTAGCCCCAATTTCCTATAAACAGACAAAGGCATAAGATTAATTGAAGATCCTGAATCATATAAAGCTCTTTAAAATTGTAAATTTCCAACATAACATGGAATAGTAAGACTCCCTGGATGCTTCCTTTTTAAAGGAAGTTTATTTAAGATGATTGCACTACACTCCTTTGCGAATGTGACTGTCTCAAATTCCTGCAGCTTCTTTTTACTAAAAATCATCTCCTTCAAAAACTTTGCATATCCGTGCAATTGAGTTAGACATTCCACTAGAGGCATGTTGATGTGGAGTGTCTTAAACCTTTCCAAAAACTTTACAAATTGCGAATCATGCTCCTATTTTCTTACCCTCTGTGGAAAAGGCACTAGTGGCTTATAAGGTTTTATTAGTGGTGGTTTTGCCTTCTTTGTATTATTATCTTGAACTTCAGGCTCCTTTTCCACTTGTACTTCAACCCACTCATCTTTTTGTTCTTTTTCCTCATCCTTCTTCTTTTCCTCATGCTTCACTATTGCCTTTGGGGGTTGGACCTCTGTTCTACGTTTTAAGGTGATTGATTTCACATATTCCTTAGGATTCTTCTCTGTATTGCTAGGAAGAGTGCCTTAATTCTTGTGGAAAGAGAGTTGGCTAACTGTCCCATTTGCACCTGCAAATTATAAATAGAAGAAGAATGGTTCTTTAACATGAGCTGAGTGTCTTGATGCATCTGCTTAAATCTTCCTTCAAGCCTTTTTATTGCTTGATCCTATTGATTCATTTTTGTAGAAATCATATCCATAAACTTCTCCATCTTACTCTCCAATGAAGCCATTGAAGATGAACTCTTATCTTGCTGAAAATGAGACTAAGGATGTTGTGCATTCTGACCTCCAAAATCGACTGGTATTTATGGCCTCCACTGGTTGTTCCCCTGGTTGCTCCATGAAAAGTTGGGATGGTTCCTCCAACTTAGGTTATATGTGTTACCACTGCATTTTGTTATTGACCATTGAAGTTACTGAAGTAACTTATGTTCTCCATAGATAAATTTTGCATCAAATGACATTCAAAAGTAGGATTCCTCCCTTGACATAACTCACAAAAGGAAGACAACAGAGACGTAAAAACTGCATTAACACTCATCTTTTCTATCCTTTTTTATAAAGAGTCTAGCTTTGCATTCACCATTATCAAGCTATCCGCTTCAAATGCTCCCCCCTTTTTGGAATAGTCCTCTCATTAGACCATAAGCTTTAGGTATTAGCCATCTCTTTAAAAAGTTCCAAGGCATCCTCAGGAGTCTTGTACATGATAGTGCCTCCAGCTGAGGCATCTATGTTCACTCTGATTGCAGGGTTGACTCCTATGTAGAAAGACTGCACCAAATCCCATAAAGGAATCAACTGTGGCGGGCACTGTCTCTAAAAATCCTTGAATCTATCCCAGCATTTATAGAAGCTCTCATCCTCTCTTTGATAAAAAGAGTTGATCTCATTTCTGATTTTGAGTACTTTGGCTAGTGGAAAATACTTATTGAAGAAAGCTGTGTAAAGCTTTTGCCATGTGTTGATGGAGTTAGGTGGCAAGCTAGTGAAACACCTCTTGGCTCTATCCATAAAAGAAAATGGAAAGAGGATAAGCCAAATTACTTCAGGCTGCACTCCATTCATCTTGAAGGTTGAATAATACTCCAAAAAATGGGTCATGTGACCAATTAGATCCTCAAGTGGCAATCCATTAAACTATCAGTTCTAAATCATCTGGATCATGGCAGGTTTAATTTCAAAATTGTTAGCTGCAATTGTCATTCTATATAAACTCTCATTGCGGCAACAAGTTTTTGATTGCAACAAGTTTTGAGGATGTTGCTCTCAAAACTCGCAAGCACACGAGTCATGATTATAGCACATAAGATATCGTTCCCACGAAGACTGTATATTGACTACCAATTATTTTTACCGATAACTTAGTTAGCAAACCGAGTAAAAGAATTTGAGCAATTATAAAATATAAATAGCAACTAAATAAACTAAACTGAAATCAGATATTTAATGCTTAGAACCTAGGTTTAGTTTCACTATTACGTTCTGATCTTGAACACATTATCAAATAAATAATCTTTTGAATTTAGTTAAGCGTAATTGCTCTAAATTACCTAAATACTCTCTCAAGTTCAATTAAGCATGCAAGGATTAAAATCTAACCTACTCTCGTGATTAATAAGTTAATCCTAGCTCATTAAGACTTTTAGCAATTAATTTGTCACCGTGATTAAACTATCATGACTCTCCGAAGAGCTCGCCTACTCTCATGGTCGAGTGATCTAAGTTCTAAGTATTCTTAAGCTAATAAATTTCCTTAACTCTCGTTGGTGAATTTATCCATAAACAAGCAATCAAATAGGCCTAGAATGATAACTAGATAATATTGCAACACAAAGAATTATCTGAAATTCAAATTAAATAAAAGTACTTGTGTTCAATTAATATAATGGAATAGCTACTCCTAACCAAGATTCTAAAAGAAAATTAGTCGTGCATGGCTACGGAGAAATCCATAAAAAAAATATAAAGAAAAATAGAAAGATAAAAATAAAGTTGTTAAACAATTGTCGAATCCTTCAGCTGTCTCTGTATCTTGCCTCTACATCTCTCCTCTTCTCTATATCTTCAAAAGGTGTTTTAATTTCCTTTATATAGAACTAGGGTTAGGGAGAGTCCTCTTTGGTCACAAATCTTCTTAATATGCAAAATAAGAGACTTCCTAATCATCACACGGCTTCCTAATCATCAAAATATAATTTGGCTGTGCATGGCTCAAATATGGCTTACAATTAGCTTAAAGCTTTTGAAAGTTTTGACAATTCAACTTTAAGTCTTTATTTTCTCCTTAATTGGCCGAGGTCCACCTGCAAAAGATAAACATTAATTAAAAGCTAAATATATCTTCCTAAATAAACAAATAATAATAACAATCCTAATCAAATACTAATTACTAAACAAACTCCTAATTAGACCCAAAAACTATTTAAACTAAATTATTTCCAATTTAAAATTTATTAAAATTCAACTTTAAGACACGTAAATAATACGCACATCAAATTCCCCCACACTGGCACTTTGCTTGTCCTCAAGCAAAAACCAACTTTGAAAACAGTAAACTCAAATCACAACCTAAGTCATGCAGCTTCTAAGACATGAAACTTGATAACGCCGAGACTGAAACATATTTACTAATGAAGATAGTTAGACAAAAATATAATATATATAAACAATTTACTAATCATAACCCAAGCACACAACCTTTTGAAATCAAGTGAACACAAAACCATAGAAGGGAAACATAAAGATTCTCAGTTTTTTTTATGTAGTGAATGCGTTTTACGCTCCATTTCACTTTATTATTATTATTTTTTTCTCTTCTCAATTCAAATCTTTCTACTCAAAGTAATCCCCCGTCGTTCCTGTATTACAAAGCGTGGACACCGTTGAGTATTTCCTTCGGATACTCATACCCTAATTAGGGCATTGGAGTAGATTCAGAGCGCATAAGATTTTAATTTAAATACAGCTCTTACTTTAAGAATGAGAGAGGTTTTTTTTTAACTGAAATTCAAATATGTAACCCTTCCTAAAATCATGCACAATTTCAATCTCCAGGTTCATGCTTAGGTCATAAAAGCTAAATTTTCCATACATAAAGATTATGTACAACAATCTTAATTAATAAATAATTCGATAATTCAATAATTAATCAAGAAACAAGCTTATACACTAATATAATGCCAAGTGTGATAGAGTATATCAAAATTTAAACAAAAATTTTCCTTAAGACAATCAAATTAACAGTATGGGGGAACGAGTTGAAAAGTAATAAATCCTAAATAACCAAAAGAAAATTTTTATTTTTTTTTTACTGGCTAAATAAAATAGAAAAGTACTAAATAAAATAAAATAGAAAAAAAAACTAACAATCAGATTAATTAGATTAGCAAACACCCCCCCCCCCCCCCCACACACTATCCATGGCATTGTCCTCAATGTCAACAAAATAGAAAAGAAAATTAACAATAAACGAAAGTAAGGAAAAAGAAATAAAGGGGGCACTTCCCTGAATTGTGTGTTCGTCCAAAAGCTAGCAAAAGAAACTAACAAAGAAAAACAGAAGATAAAAACACACAAAATATCAA